>JPKE01000874.1:0-10967 GCA_000750995.1 Pseudogymnoascus sp. VKM F-4520 (FW-2644) | reverse complement strand
GTCGCCCTCGCGCCTAACTTGCAGAGGGTCTGCTTTTATAGCGAAACGGACTTCCTCCACCACAGCTCCACCATTCAGCTCTTACTATTCCCAAAGCATATAAACAGATTGTACCCGAGCTCTAAGGCCTCACTATCGAGCGGGAGATCGGCATATAATGAGATTATACCCGAGCTCTAGGGCCTCACGACTACGCGGGAGATCATCATCAGCCTTGTGGCGGCTGTGCGGGGCAAATTCATGAATGGTTGCTATGGAAATCAATACCTCGAGTGAAAGCGCTAACGATTTTTGGCTACTGTAAGTTATGAAGTAGATAATAAAAAATTTATAAGATAAATAGTACTAGCAAAGCCTTATACCATGTTCACCTTTAAAAACGTAGTACGACCTGATAAATGCCCTAAGCAAATTACGTCTTTGTTGACTTTAAAGCAAGTTGGTCGATATTCAGAAGGAAGCCACAACAATCGTTGGTGGTCTAATGAGATCCACTGGTCGTGTATAAAGACATTAGACGACTGCACCCTTTGAGATGAAGGCGATGGCGTAAAAGGTGGGGGTGAAGGCAAAGGAATGTTTTCTCGATCTGTATGCAGACACTGCCCGTCTGGCGAGAAGGCAACGGCGCTGACGTACCCAGTATGGCTTTCGAGAACGCTAAGGCACAACCCTGTCTCCGCCTCCCACACCCGCACCGTTTTGTCGCCAGAGGCTGATGCCACTAGCTGCCCGTCCGGCGAGAAGGCGACGGCACTGACATACCCAGTATGGCCCTTGAGAATGCCACGGCACGACCCTGTCGCCGCCTCCCACACCCGCACCGTTTTGTCGCCAGAGGCCGATGCCACTAGCTGCCCATCCGGCGAGAAGGCAACGGCGCTGACGTAACCAGTATGGCTTTCGAGAACGCTACAGCACGACCCTGTTGCCGCCTCCCACACCCGCACTGTTTTGTCGCCAGAGGCTGATGCCACTAGCTGCCCGTCCAGCGAGAAGGCAATGGCGCTAACGTACCCAGTATGGCCCTTGAGAACGCTACGGCACAACCCTGTCGCCGCCTCCCACACCCGCACCGTTTTGTCGCCAGAGGCTGAGGCCACCAGCTGCCCGTATGGCGAGAAGGAGACGGCGCTGCACACCCGCACCGTTTCGTCGCCAGAGGCTGAGGCCACCAGCTGCCCGTCTGGCGAGAAGGAGACGGCGCTTACAGAGTCGGTATGGCCCTTGAGCACGCTGCAGCATGACCCTGTTGCCGCCTCCCACACTCGCACCGTTTTGTCGCCAGAGGCTGATGCCACTAGCTGCCCGTCCAGCGAGAAGGCAATGGCACTGACGTACCCAGTATGGCCCTTGAGAATGCTACGGCACAACCCTGTCTCCGCCTCCCACACCCGCACCGTTTTGTCGCCAGAGGCCGATGCCACTAGCTGCCCGTCCAGCGAGAAGGCGACGGCACTGACGTACCCAGTATGGCCCTTGAGAATGCTACGGCACAACCCTGTCTCCGCCTCCCACACCCGCACCGTTTTGTCGCCAGAGGCCGATGCCACTAGCTGCCCGTCCGGCGAGAAGGCAACGGCGCTGACAGAGTCGGTATGGCCCTTGAGAACGCTGCGGCACGACCCTATTGCCGCCTCCCACACCCGCACCGTTTCGTCGCCAGAGGCTGAGGCCACCAGCTGCCCGTCTGGCGAGAAGGAGACGGCGCTTACAGAGTCGGTATGGCCCTTGAGCACGCTGCAGCATGACCCTGTTGCCGCCTCCCACACCCGCACCGTTTTGTCGTCAGAGGCCGACGCCACCAGTTGGCCGTCCGGCGAGAAGGTGATAGCGCTAAGGGTGTCGGTATGGCCCTCGAGCACGCTACGGCACGACCCTGTTGCCGCCTCCCACACCCGCACCGTTTTGTCGTCAGAGGCCGACGCCACCAGCTGCCCGTCCGGCGAGAAGGCGACGGCACCGACGTACCTAGTATGGCCCTCCAGCACGCTGCGGCAAGCATCCCAGCCACCTTCCCTCTTTGACAACATCTTCATCCATCCCGGGATTTCGTCTAAGAAGGCTTTCCGTATGATACTCGCCTCTGGAGCAAAAACAAGAGCTGAGGAGTATATCTGCAGAGGCGCATGTTCAAGTATATGTTGAAATCGAAGTGAAAATCGTTTAGCGTCTTGAAGAAAGCTTGAGATAGCGCTGTTAGATGCCTGTGTTGTAGATTAGTATAGTAATATAGTAAGTGGTGGAAGGCTCTTACTTCTGCAAGCGTATGAAGCTTCTGAATCAACTGAGTACATTTGTGTGTCTCCTTAATTAGACTCATCGCTTCAAGCCAGTAAAGGAAGTGTTTCTGGAGGAATTTGTCTGTAGAGTCCCCGTCGCTAATATAGTGCAGGCTCTGCTGAAGATGATATGCCCAGTAACAGCAAGCATACTGCAACTCGGGCGATAGATGGCTCGTAATCTTTCCTTCATCAATTTCGCTTCTTAAAGTCCCAGGCTTTAAGCCGCACATGTTCTGTCGCAAGCCGTTTGGCCCAGACATAAGTTCAAGGCAATGGGACGCTAGCCTCTCATGTCTCGCTCTCTCATCCACCCAGAACGGGCTCTTCTCCTTTGACGTATCGACCAGGAAATCGCGAAAGGACAAATGTAGGAGCCGTACAGGCACATCATCACGGTCAGGTATGCTTAGAACAGAGTGTAATGAGTCCAGCCTACAGCTAACATCTTCCTGGGATATGTGGAGGAGGCGAGCAAGCGACGCAGTCGAAAGTGGAGCCTGTAGAACAACTATGCTCCCTACTATTTCCCGGAACTCGCATGCCCATCTCTCTCTATCTTCCTCATCCTCTTCTTCAAATAGCTGGTTTAGGATAGGGAGATACGTGGTGTCGAGTTTGGAGGCTTTCACCCTCCGATATTCCAAAATAATATCTAGGCGCTTTCTAGGATTGCCCCGCGGATCGCCAACGTATCGACACGCAGTAGAAGCGAAAATAAACAGTGGGACTGCTCGTTCTACTAGCGCCTCGACTTGATCTTCACCAGGCCAGCCTATGGATAGCGATCTTTCCTGCTGTATTCGTCCCAGTTCATGCTCGAAGTAGACGCGTATATCATGTTGGATCGTTTGTCTTGCGACCTCGTGCAGGATCAGATCTTCGTATGTGCCGTCAGGCATTTGCTTGAATCCAAGGCGGATGTGCAGCTCTGGCCTACTTGTTACGAAAACCCGTAACAATACCGGTCTAAGATCCTTCGTTCGCGAAAGGACTTGGAGAATTGCTCGGATATCGCTGTCTCGCTCACATTCATCCATCGCGTCTATTACAATAAGGAGTACCAAGGTTGGAAGATGTTTCACCTCTGAAAGCGGCTGGAGGATTAGCTTCTCAAATTGATCCTTTAAGGCCTTCTCGGATATGGCTGGGTCGGTATCAATGGCCTTCTGAATTCTGGTTACTATCTCTGGCACGCGAACAGCCAGCTGTGTGGCGATTGTGGTGAAGAATCGCGTGGCATTGTCGCGCTCTCCTTCGCCTCTCTTGAAGAAGAAGCTGGCTCCTAACCGTCGTTGGTCGGCGAATGTCCGGGCAACAGTACGAGCAATTGTAGACTTTCCTGTGCCTGCAGCGCCATTCAGCCAGAATATGGGTTTGCTGCTCCTGTTGTTTGCCCATCCTTGTATGCGGTGTAGAAGCTCGGTGCGCGTGTTTGGGAGGCATGTGGAGTTATGTTCTTCCATGTGGGAGTCGAAGGAAGCGCCTTTAGCGGTGGGCAGTTTGGCCACATCAATCTTCGATAAAACCACGTCAGTTTTCTTGTCAATGAGGTTTAATTTCCGATCGACACTAAGGATAAGGCCTCTATACAAATCAACTGTTATCTTTCGCTTTACTATCAACCGCCTAGGACTTACGTTTGGTCGACTTGAAGCGCAAGGCTGAAAGTGTGCCCATGCTGCTCAAGACTAACAACCATCTTCTCCACCTGCTTGCTGGTAAAGGGCCATTGCAGGGCTCGAAAGCCGACTCGCCGCATCGCCTTACGGCCTCGGCCAGGCTCGAGTTGCGCCTTAAGCCCTTGTAACTGCTGATAGCATTCTTTAAGTGGGTCTACTAACTCGCGTGTAGTGGAGAGCTGCGACTTGTCCTGCTTGTCTAAAAGCTTTTGAACTTCTTCAAGGACAGTCTTGATGTCGGTCACTTTCTTTTGGAGGCGTTCGATGTCTCTCTTTGCATCCCTGACAGTGACTGAGTACTGGACGCAGAGCGATACGACTTTGGCAGATATTTCAACGACAGCGATTATGCTTGCCGCCCCCGAAAGGCCATCCATGATGCGACGCGCGGACAGGGTCGTGAACGTGGTAGACCTGCAGCAGCGCCCCTGCCAGCTCGCAAGGCGGCGGATACTGTTACTTGGGTGTCAGAAGTGTTGCCGTTCATCTTGAGTGCGACGACGCTGAGGAGGTACCTGCGGCTGAGCGCTGAGGCATCAACATCAGAGATGGGGTCCAGGCAGTATGGAAATACGTTCTGCCGAGTCTTCCTCTTTCCGGCTAGAAGGCTGCGGGGGCTATGGTCGGCCCGCTTGCCAAGATTCCGCACAGCCACAGGCTTGACAGCCACTCTTAACGCTGTAAGTAAATGTGCTGCACTAGCCGGAATCGGTACTTCACGTTAACTGGAGGTACCCATAGACGTGGCGACCTTGGATGAATTGGCGCGCCACATTAAACACAAGGATGGTGAAGACATCCTAAAGGCTCTAAGGCTCAGATAAGACCATTTAATAAGTTTGTGAGTAGTAAAAGCTTGATAGTGGTGCTATAGTCAACGAACGCTGTTATTCTATAACAGAAGGCTCTTTACAAATCACGCATGAAGGCAACGATGCAAACGTAATTTTTAGGTCGGATGGGTCATAGAGGTTCAGGAGTAGCTATAGCACACGACATATATGGAATTATAATAAATATCGAGCTGTGAACAGATTCTGAGTTGCCTAAAGTCAAAGTATCCCTCACATTTCTCGGCACGTTGGGTTTCTCGGCACGTAGGGAGGGACGTTATTAAAGTTAGACATCTCAGTCATCTTTTCACAAGTTTTATTGTCTAGCAGTAATAGTAAATTAGCTGTTTATATAAATTAATAGCTTAAATAATACTTTTAGAAATTGCTAGGTTTCCATTACCGACCAAAATAAAAGGAGCCCAACTAAAAGGATGTGTTAAATCAACCAACGGGTCGCCATTTTCTGTGGTTAGTGAATTTATTACTTCCTCAATTTTAGCCCTACCGTTCACCACAAATGAGTTTGGAGCTTTCCCGTCCATTTCCCATTTATCCCAAATGCACAGAAAATGATCCAGAATCTTTCGAACGTCCTCTAGCGTTGATGCCATTAGATGTCTGACCGCAATTTGCCAACTGCGTGCGAAAGATTGACCACTTCCTGATCGGAAAATCTCGGAATAGAAAAGCCACATGTGGATTAGAGTCGTTAGATCGTTAGAGCTCCAAAGAGCTCCAAGGAAAAGATTCGCCCCTACTGCAAGGAGGGCATGAGGGAAGCCGAGTAAGTCATCATTTGAAGTAGATCGACCTGAGCCGGACTGACAAGCACTGAAGACCACAAACAAAGCATGTGTCCTCAGAGAGGTCATGTCAAGAACTCGTATTCGTTCGGCCAATGATATGTTCGAATGCAGCGGGGATTCAGGGTCCACGTAACCATGCGTGCAGATATGAATGATATTTTTCGACTGAAGCTCTGTCTTGAACCGTCCTTTGGTCATACTTTTCGCCTTCAATGCCTCAGTGCGGAAAAGGTCAGCTATAAAAAGCGCCTCGATTCCAGCCATTGGTAACTGTTCCTCACCCCCAATAGACATTTGTTCATGCATGCTCCCCGGCTTTGCTATTACAGAAAGTTTTACTTCCTTGGTATCGTGGCTCCTAGTAATGAGATGATGCCAAATTTTGAGGCTTGGAACTTGTGTGACAACCTTTGTCGCAATGAGCCAGCGTTCATCCAGGATGAGCGCCCCAAAGGGAAATCGAGCCAAGGGTCCAGAAGGAACAAAAATAATCTGCTCCTTCGCGCTCTGTCGAAGAATATCTTCAAATGGTTTGAGGAGGAGCTGAGATAGCCAGAAAGCGAGAGATTTTAATTTCCTTTGATCAGCCTCCAATTTTTCGCGTTCCATGCTCTGAATGAAAAGAGACACTATTTGCTCGATGAAGATGGCTGATGCGATTGGTTTGTAAACCGCATGAAGAGGACCAGACGAGTCAACACAAAGCACAGCTAGGCCATCCTCGCTGACACTAGTATACAAAACCAAGCAATTTGACGGAATAGACAATGATAACGGGGTAGGGTGAGGAATTTCTAGGCTAGAGGGTGGTCCGGGTTTATCACCCAGCCGCAGTTCGTTAATCTGCGCCTCCACGTCTCTAAGCTCCTGCTCCTCCTGTTGAGTTCTTTGACGGGATAGAGTTTTTAATTGGAGAAGGATCGTCCACAGATGGTGAGATTCAGCCCAGTTCGTCCGATCATCTTGATTTTCGTTATTTGTCCCTATCAAATCCCAAGCTGATAAAGCTTTCCCGGCGTCGAGTATGTATAGTGCCAACGTGAGATATGCTTCAGGAGGACAATGAACACGTAGAAGCTCGGTCAAGCTCTTTCTCCTGGGTTCTGGGCCGGAAGGGTCGACTGTGACTGTGTCACCACGTTCATTAGCCTGTATCAGAACCCTGGCAACTGAATTCAAAGCCCGGCAAATGTCCGGATTACCCCAAAAGCCCCCTTTTTCATTTAGATCTAAAAGATGGAGTCTTCTGTATTGAAGGGCGAGTTCAGTACTACGCAAAAAGTAGTCCAAAGCAAGCACGTAATGGCCTCGGCTCTCTTCAACAAGACCTGCCCATAAACAGCGCTGCCAGAAAAGGTTGTCAGAAACACAAGAGACTGAAGTAAAGTAACCCGGCGCTAGGTTCTCCAAGAGGTCCTTTAAGTATGCTGCTCTCTTCCATTCCCTAGCCAGGATACAAGTCTTGAACATTCGCTCGGCAGCCTGAAATCTTAGGTATGCTTGGCACCATGGAACGTCTTGCAGGAATGGTAATCTGGGCGGATCTGACGGGCCGGTTTCAATACCCTCTTTTTCAAGTCTAGCTAGGCTAGCCTGAGCCTCCTCAAAACGGCCAAGTCGAGAAAGGAATAGGCTTTTAAAATTGTCAAGCCAGGGTCTCTGTCGAAAACTTATATACTGTGATTCCATGCTTTCAAATAATGTTCTAGAGGCTCCTTCAATGTCATTGGCAAGGACGTCACTTCGGTATCTACCCCAGAAGTGAAAATATAATCTGAGAATATCGACGCGCTCGTGCCAGAGTTCGACGGAACCATCTAATACGATATTATCTTCTTGGATCGCGATGCTATATTCCTTAATGGTCTGAACCCATTTTGCTGCAGTGTCCGAAATACCCTGATCGGTATTAAGGAGAGATACCTGGAAGACTAAATCCATTATATCTCCCAAATAATGCTGCAGTATGCTGGAAAACACTAATTTGGAGCATTCGACAGTATCCGCAGCTTTATTGAGCTCTAGAACAAACTGCGGGAGCTCATGGAATAGTCTTGTGAGAGCTACAGTAGCAAAGCTCGATCCGAAAAGGAGAGTACTTTTAACGTGTGCGATCATCGCTGATATCCATAACATCATAGATGATTCCGAAGTGCGTGAAAGATGCGTCGAAATAATTAGCGCAGCCTCAATTCCTTGCCCTACCAGCAGCCCACATCGGTATCGGTAGTACGCCTCATACCGAAGGGCCAAGATACCCAGTGACTGGGTGAAAACTTCTGCCCCATTTCCGCCACCCCATTTACCAACCCTCTGTACCGATGTCCGATGTTCGTTATTGTCGATTTCACCAAGTAGGAACATAAGTGCATGTGCGAGCGCTTGGGAAGACTGATCACCACATTCGAAAAATCCCCATGAGGCACCTGCAAGTTCTTCCCTAATCTCTCGTCTGGATGAATGTGACCCAGGCGATTGGGTCTGCATGGCCCGAATTATGCTTAGACAAGCACGGCGTAACATGACAGCATCGCAACCGCGGCTTGCATTCGCTTTGTAGAAGAGACTATCCGCACGTTCATAACATTTCAAAGCTGCACGAATATTGGCCTCGGAAATGAAGATTGGATTCTTGGGGTTATCGAGCGTCGAAAAGAGGATATCGTTCGATGCAACTACCTGAGATTCCACATCATCGGGTAGTGTCTGGATCAGGCGATCAGACGGTACGGCTCTGGGATGCGGCCACGGGAGCACCGCTACAGACTCTGAAGGGCCATACTAGCTACGTCACTTCAGTTTCCTTCTCACCCGACGGCAAGCAGGTCGTGTCTGGATCAACCGATCACACGGTACGGCTCTGGGGCGCGACGACGGGAGCACTACTGCAGACGCTCAAGGGCCATACTGACTACGTCACTTCAGTGTCCTTCTCACCCGACTGCAAGCGGGTCGTGTCTGGATCGGGCGATCGGACAGTACGGGTCTGGGATGTGACCGTGGGAGCACCGCTACAGACTATTAAAGGCCATACTAGCTCTGTCACTTCAGTTTCCTTCTCATCCGACGGCAAGCAGGTCGTGTCTGGATCACGCGATCAGACGGTACGGCTCTGGGATGTGACCACGGGAGCACTGCTACAGACGCTCGAGGGCCATATTGGCCCCATCAGTTCAGTGGCCTTCTCACCCAACGCGAAGCGGGTCGTGTCTGGATCATGGTCTATGCTACGGCTCTGGGATGCGGCTACCGGAGCACTGCTACAGACGCTCGAAGGCCATACTAGCTCCGTCACTTCAGTGGCCTTCTCACCCGACGGCAAGCAGGTCGTGTCTGGATCAGACGATTGGACGGTACGGCTCTGGGATGCGGCCACAGGAGCACCGCTACAGGCACTCAAAGGCCACGTCACTTCAGTGGCCTTCTCACCCGACGGCAAGCAGGTTGTGTCTAGATCAGGTGATCGGACGGTACGGCTCTGGGATCCGACTACGGGAGCACTAGTACAGATGCTCGAGGGCCATACCAGCCACATTAGTTCAGTGGCGTTCTTACCCGACGGCAAGCTATTACCAATCATACAAGTATCTAATTATTGGGTAGTGGAAGACAATACGAATATTCTTTGGCTGCCTCCTGATTATCGGGAAACTTGTTCAGTTACTTGGAACAGGAGTCTTGTTATAGGGCATTCATCTGGGAGAATTTCATTTTTTTGCTTTGGTAAAGGAGCAAAGCTTGTTATATAGAAATAAAAAAATAACTTTATTTCCTGGAGGGTCCTAAGGAACCATCCAGTTAGCTAGTATACAGGCTACGCTGTGCAGCGTACTACTAGGAACGCAGTTCCAACACTTTCCAACCCCTGTGCAAGTCCGGATTCCGCTGGCTCAGATTGCTCTGAGAAGGCGGCTGTTCAGCCGATTACGGAATTTCAGCCTCCAAGTCGGCCATAATCACCCCGCTATTACCATTGCTGCCTGCGACTTTCAACAACCTCATTCTCAACATCAACATCTATCTATCCATCAAACAAGCTGCGAGCAAAATTCAAGATGGCTAATACCAATCCTATAGATGACGAGTCTACCAACATTGTAGGGCAAGTCGACCCAGACATCGCGCAACTCATTAGAACAGAGGACCAAACAGCGATCAAAGGCGTCCACGAAATTTTCTATGCTGGCCCACCATCATACGACTCTTCAGTGCCTCTTCTAAGCTCCTCGCAAGCGGGAGATGAAGTTGACACTGAAGCGCAGGCGGAGGCTAGAGCTGTTGATCAAAAACGTGCACATGCACCAATGACATTGGTTGCCTGGCTGAAGCTCTTTGTTGGAATGGCCCCATTACTCACAGTGTGCTTTTCATGGGCTGTTCTCGGTAGCGCAGGAGTTGATCCTCTTTCATTCTCGCTGCTGTCTTTCTTCTTACTAATGGGTTTGTTTTGGTGCACTATACTAGTAAGTTGACACTTTCTTCTAACATCGTGTCATCTGCACGACGTGGCTACCCTCCTTTAAACATGGCTAAAATTCTACCTATAGTTCGCATTTGTGCAAATATTAATTGCAAAGAGGGCCAAAGCTAGGAAGGCTCCCAGCAGCGAGAATCAGAACCTAGATGGCGCCTGGAAGGTGGGAATGTTCATCAGTCTAGGTATTCTAGGGGTCTACGTGATGTTTTATGGAATTATTTGGGGATGGTCTGTCTCGTTCTCGAGTCCTGCGACAACGAAGGACTCTGTGTGGCACACCTATCGAGTATGGCACGATCTGCAGGCAAAGATCGATGCACCGGATGTGTTGTCTAAGTTGGCAGTTTGTCTCCAGGAAGCGATTCCGAATCGCAACGCTACGATTGCGGATATTTCGGTTTGCTTGAAGGCTATGGGGATAAATGATTCTTATGTAGAGTAGTTCTTTGCTTCGCCCTTCTTCACTCAGCGCTCATCGTCGCTTCACCCATAGACCACCTTTCAGGCACCGTTCATTTCGGTCCGAACAATTGAAATGGCCTAGTGCGAGAGCCGACACCCCCAGTCAATGAATTATAAAGTGCAGCTCTCCTTCCTCTGGTAAGTATGTGCTGGCGCGATCTCGTCGTTGAACGTTGCCGGGCGATACTAAATGCTAGTGAGGGTACAAACTTAATTCGAACATGATTTCCAAGGTCAGACATTAGTTTCAAATACTTCTCGAGGGCTTTCTCTTCCGACGAAGTGAGATATTGTTGGCCTTGGGCCTTCTGCTCGATTGAGGGTCTCCCATGTGCACGATGATTGAGGGTAGAGAGAGGGACATTTTTGATGTTTTTGGTGCTCTAATTGGTTTTCCATTATGTTCTTATTCATCTAAAATA
>JPKE01000873.1:0-29095 GCA_000750995.1 Pseudogymnoascus sp. VKM F-4520 (FW-2644) | reverse complement strand
CGATTACCAGCCGTCGACGTCTACTCCTCACGCTCGTCCTTTAGGGGTCATTGCAATAGAAATGATGCAGAAAGTTGTACCTCCCGATCCGGGACACGGCCTCATCCTCAGACACCCAGGCCTGTGGTCACCGGAAGCACCCTAGGCAGAGGCAGAGATATCAGCAAAGACAAGCATCTCAACGCAATAGAGAGTTTGACAATGCATTTTCTGGCCCTGTCGAATTATTTCTACCAACGCGATACAATATAAGACAGCCAAGTGAAGTCCATGCGAACGATCCCCGACCTACTATTGGGGATGAATTCCTTCCTCAATTTGATGATGAGATTGAACCGTTTCTTCCGCCACGGAGCCCTTCATTAGATTCTATTTCGATGGATATATCAAATGCGCTGGAATCTGAGGGAGCAAAGGAAGCTGAAACGGTTCTAGGGCTTGTTGAGGCTGAAAGAACTGTAGAGGTAGAGACTGAAGGTAACTCCGATGATACGCTAGGAGTTGGAAAGCTAGCTCTTCGATTAACTGATCAGCTTCTTCGATTTCATGGTTGTTGCAACAGTTGCCATGTTCAGACTGCGCAGAAACATGCCAAGGAGCATGATATCCATCACAGCCTTAGTAGCTATATGAGTTTAGCAAAGGACAGTCCGGTATATGGGTGTTCTGATATCCTTTCCTCAAGTAAAATTGCGACATACAGTGATAATTTGAGTAGCTCAATGACACCTGAGCAAAAGCGATGGATATCCAATTGCTCTACTCAATGCCGCCAGTAACGCCCCGGAGTCGAATTCGATTAATGCGATTATTCGTGAGCACTACCGACGTCGGCTATACGTTCAACCAGCATTGTGGACTCCGAAACAGCCGGAACTCTTGGGATGTAAGTTTGCTTCGAAGATTATACCACCAGGTAGGAGATGCAAAAAAAAGAAGCCAGCTAAACTGGTGGATGTCGATTTCCCGAGTCTTTCGAAAGAAACAGGTGCGATTTACGGCCACGCAGTCCGCGCCGCCGCCCAGCTACGCAAATCCTGCACGCTGGAGGCTACGGACTCTGCAATTAGACAACTGCTTGCTGCCTGCAAAATTGAATACCTTGGGTAAGCCGACCAATATTAGCTGCCAGATCATGTCCCCTGGCTAACCTGAACCCCAAATTCAGATCTCACGAACTACTATCCTTCCAATTTGGCCACCACGTTATCGACCTCCGAACAGATGGCCTCTTTGCGTCTACGTGCACCACTCCGTCCCTCGCCTATATTAATCTCGACGCCTTTCACTCATTCCGCAACGAATGCATCCGCCGTAAATTCTTAGGCCGTTCTGCGCATCGTCGAAAAGGAACACAAAATTCTCCTGTTGCGAGACTCATAGACAAAACGCGTCGTTGTCTTCAGCCGGAGAAGGAAGCGGAAGAGCCGTACATAGTAGCCGTTCTCATCGCGTTGGCTCAGCAACAGCGCAGGCAACATCAGCAGCGGAAGAATAGATTTGGTGGAAGTGGTGAGATATCTTCGGCGAGACAGTCCAATGTATACGCCATTCCGCGGCCTGGAGAGCAGGACAATCCTCTGTTTTCGAAATCATTCAAGGTACGTCAGGCTTCAGGCGCAAGGTAGATTCGTTCTGATCGTGTGCCAAGGTTCGCCTCCTTGCTGTCACTGGTACTATTGCACCGAAACTTTATCTCTACGCAGCTCGCATTCCGTCACAGTTCCTAGACAAGTTTGACCTGCCTTCGAAGTCTTCGCCAAGCGGACCCATCTCGATTTCCTACTACTCCGTTCCTCTCCCGAACCCAGGAAAACTGCCTAAGAAGTTGTACTGCGCTCTACGTGCGCCAATCGAGTAGTGAGCCTTATCCCATTGCATTCTTGACGAACGTCGCGTCTTTCTAGATTTTGTGTATGCACCTAGCCGCGTTCTGGACGTGCTTGGGGGGCCTCGCCCATAACAGTCACGTCATTGGTAAGAAAGACGGCGATGTATGCCACCAAATCCCTTACGCGGGGTGTCCATAAATTGATTGCTGATCCTGATATTCCATATATATTAGTCTAATCGCCTTTTGCAACAGGGCATTGTAGCCCCCGAATACCCAGGCCATGTCGAAAAATATCGATATTCCGCCAAGTATCCACGTCCCGGAGCTCAAAGAGGTACTCCGAGATTCTGAAATGATGCATCAGGCGAGCTGCGGCACTTATGCAAATATGCTGATTGGGGAGTGTTTTCTTTCTCTCATATAAGTTCGTCGTCTAAATCATGACTTCTTTATTCATTATTCGCGTCACATTCGTCTCTCGTTACCACTATTGCGACAGCGCCTAGGAAGCAAAGTTACATGGTTTCATCGCCTCGGCGTCTTTCGTCCATCAAGCCTTTTGAAGAAGCAAACCATAAACCCACCTCCTACCGCAGCACTCTCTCTATCTCCTTCAAGCACAGAGCCGCAGCCATATACCTAAAACTGACCAGCTGCACGCCAGTCTTCAAACACGTAGCCGGTTCCAATCCAACCTTGAAACAGGCAATACTCCTCGCCAAGCTTTCCTCGCTCCTCGCAGCAGCACCATCTTTGACAATGCAGTTCACGATATAGGTAAGGTCTTCATTGAAGCGCTCTTTCATACTGATGGAGAGCTCGTGTTGCCGTTTGTTCTGGGCGCCAGATTTGCCGAGTATATTGCCCACGAACACCTCACGCTCACTGATGGCGCGTGAGGGTTGCGAACTGAATTCGGAGGCGATATTTGTAACGCAGTCTTCGTATCTGCACGTCCAGTATTAAAAAATATATCAACGAGCGTTGCGTAAATGCATCCAAGTGAAATTATGAAGCATACTCATCTCGGATTCCCCAAGCTCGGTCAAGATGATGTTTCCATTGTATTGCCTGGCATCGACACTGGACGTAATCCCAAACATTCTCCAGTACAGAGCTAACGGAACTCCTTCTTTTGTTCACCTCGCTCATATATGCCGATAGCCCTTCTTGCTGCACGCTGCCAAAGACTTCACGCTCATCGATAGCACGGTATAGCTTTCCTAGAATTTTATCACTCTTGTAGTATTTATATCCTGACACGTCGTCGTCGTCTTGGAAAATACCAGGCTCAGGTGACGTGTCAAATGAAAGCGGCTTATCATTCTGGACATGGACATGCGGACCTGGCGCCATGAAGTCGGGACGAAATTTATTGTATCGTGGCATCTTGACACTGACCTATAGGAATGTTCAGTGGCCGTTTTAGATGATAGGGGTTTGGGTCTTACCGGGATACCACTCTTGGAAAAATCAACCGCCGTTGAATGCATTTCGGCCAACAACAGGCAATCCGGATCCAAAACACCACGTTCCTTTTGATCGGCAAGTACTTTATGAAGTACAGCAATTCGGCCGAGCTGATCAGTAGCCATGAATCGAACAAAGAAGTCCGTCATATCCTTCCGTTCAACAGGTCGATTCAGCTCGACAGGAGTCTGTGAGTGATAGTCGGCCGGTGGAAACACCCATTTCGGTCGGGCCATGGGGTCGAATATGATTTGGTAGAGATCTCCATCAAGGTCTCCGCCGCTCAATTTGCTAGGCAGATCTCGTGAACCCTTCTGGCTAAAACATATGCAATTGCGAAGGTTCATCAGCGGAGAATTTGCCAGTACGGTCACAGCTGTCACTATCTGAATGTCGCCTTTGTGGAGTGCTGGAGCACGTGTAATGATCAGCTCCTTGCCGGCGATAACTTTTGGCTTTCCGTTAATCTCAACAATGCAGAAGATCTGACCCTCCTCGAGGATGCCGGTCTCATCCATAATGCCATGCAGCGTGTAACCTCCTGGGATGGGGATTCTGGCCTTGTGTTTCAGTGCGCGAAGCTCGATTAGAACAGTAATTTCAATAATATCTCGAAGGAAACTGTCCTCTTGAAATGAGAGACCCAAGCTACTTAGCTTGTTAATGAACCATGGAAGATGGATTAAGTCGCCAACGTTTTGCGTTTTCAGGAATATCGAAGCGTTTGTTGAGCTGGATGTAACCATTCGAAGACGTTCAACCTCTTTTGCTTGATGGGACAGGAAGAACTCTTCTTTAACGCCCATGTCTTCGAGAATTTTGATACTTTGGTGGTTGAGATACAGCGGAAGGGGCCTGTACGCAGCTCCACATATCTCGATGTCGGTTGAGTCAGATCCAGGAAACTTTATCATCGATTTACGCAAGTATAGAGAGTGGCCTTGAAGGCGACTATCCAAGGCGATCATTCCTTTCGCGCCTAGTTGTACGTCAGCAATATTCAGTGTTCAGGCAAAATCTTATTTCAAATCTACGTTCGGCTTCAAAGCCGTGAAAAGCGGTAAATCACTTGGCTCTGCGAGTGTTGGGGTAATGCCTATGCACACAACGTACCTGAGTATCTGATCTGAAAGAGAGTCGTTTTTTTTTGGCTTGCTCTCGGTAGACTATCCCATATCTGCTTTATGACAGACATTGATACTGTTCCAACGCCATCACTGAACACACGCCCATTCCGTTCCACGTCATCCATGACCTTGGCAACACCGGGTTTGAGAGTGATCGCCGTCGGAGTTTCTGAAAAAGCTTGTCCTATCCTCGCCGCACATTTTGCGGGACAACGGATGTTCGAGAAATCACCCAGGCCTTCAATGAGCATGCGGTCGAGGAGAAGACACCCATTGTGGAAAAATGGAGACATAAACCAGCAAGATTGGGCCCGAAGAGAAGAGTGGGAGAATCCGAGGAATGAGAATTGTCTCCCGGCTATTGGAATGCCTTCATCCAATATTTTCTTGAATCTTCCATAAAATATAGTATCATTGGATACCCCGGGATTATATTGGACTTGATCCCCATTTTCGTCGCAGAATTGAACGCGGAGGAAGTAATTGTGGTGCTTGGGATACTTGCGAAGTATGCGATTGTTCTGCTCAGGCTCAGGGCCAAACAGATAGATTCCAGCGGGAGTGACGGTGATCCTATGGATGAGGGCTACATTTTCGGATTCGATTGGTTCGTCAAGATAGAGGCCGCCGCTCTTGAATTGCTCTTCATTCCCCTTTAAAAGCGATATTAAAGCATCGAGCTGGAACGTCGTGGAATCGGTATCAGGGCCGCGGAAAGGAATCTGGTTGAACAGCCGTCGAATTGCACTGATACAGACGCGGAGCTCAGATCTCCTCGACAAGCGTGATATCTCCGGCAAGAGCTCAAGGACTTTATTCGGTGACAGATACCCATTTTGTGCTAATTTTTGCACTTGATACGCAATCTCAAACGGAAGTGTGGCGTACGATGTTGCCAGCGTTTGAAGTAGCCTATTCATCTCTCTCCCATATCGCTCTTTCGACCTGCGTACATCAACATAACGCCGAATTACTGGTGGTATCCCACGTGCGTGACTGAGGGCTTTCATCTGCTCTGAGAGTGAATTACTGACAAGCCCAATCCGATATACCAGACAGTTTCCTGAAATCTTCTCGTGCTCTGTGTCCAGCCCAGGGACTCTCTGTCGGCTTTGACCTCCTTGGGTGGGTTTTGTAGCGAAAGCTCCCATCAACCTAGTCAGGTAATCCACGCCCATTGTAGGTGTTATGTTTGTCAAATCTCCCCCATTACCAGGTTTAAAGAAGTGTGGAGACTCGCTCAAAGTGATTGTGATTGCGGGCTGTGGGAGACCCTCAGTCGTGATTTGCTGCGCCGTTGAGTATGGTATATCAATGCGCTGGTTGGTGTCCAGCTTTATAACAGCAGCCTTCGAGCCAAACTTTACACTTCCAGGTACTACCAAATCCTGGTATGAAGTGAAAACGAGATCCGAACCAACGTAGTCCCAAAGCCCACATGATACAAATGAGCACTCTAGAGAACTGCGGCCTTCGCCGGATACTGACTGAGATGTCTGGTTGGTCGCCGACCCAGCCTTCCTGGCGTTTGAATCCATCTCCAGACTCTTCAGAGCAAATGGATCAGGTGATTTGTTGCTCAGACTACAAAGTAGAGGAGCACCTTGAAACATGAGGGGAGTAGAGCGGCGTTGATTGTTCCTTGCCTGTCCATGTACGCCTAAGAATTTGTTGCCATCCTTCTCGCTGAGGAAGGTTAACGTCGCAAAACGTTTCTGCTTCCACTTCTCGCAGTGCCAGTTTTCGATTGAAAGCCCACTCAGGACAGGTTGAAAGAAGGTCGTCATTTGAGTCTCTGTCGCCCGCTCAAGCGCGCCTCGAACAAACACCTCCATTGTGATTATGATTATCTTGTACGAAGGTCTGAGTGGCGGAACGACGACTCAAGAATCATAAGGCTTTTGCGGAAAGGTCGATTAAGCAAACAGCACTGATGTTGAGACGTGGAGTCTGTTTCCAAGACTTGAAAACAAACGAGGCTCGAGCTGTGCAACCCCTCCAATCGTCGTTTCGCTAATGGGGATCTCTGATTGGCAACTTATCGCAATTTATGCACTCCGCGGGCATCAGCGCACGGTCGTTGCTGCAGCTACCCTCGCTATCAGAATGCACGGAAGGCGTCAACTCAATTGAATACTTGAGTCTTGAAATGCATTATGTAGATGTAAATGAATTATGATAGGAACACTGCTCTTAATATGGCGAAATTCTGCGGCTATTTAGGTTGTTTAGTTTATTCTGGGACATGTAAATTTTAAGTAACGAAATCAATTTATCAAAATATTTCCATATTTCCAAACTGATCTTTTCTTCGCCCTACTATAAACTCATTCCATCACCACAGAATGACATCAAGCCAGATTCTGATATAATCCTGCAGTCTCTACTTCCCTCTTCCACAACGGTCACAGTTTTACGGCTCCCATCCCCGTTTTATTTGCTGTATCCCCCGCCTCCCTCGCACTTAACCCCTTAACATCTCTCCACCATGGCCCCTCGCCTCCTGAAGTACCTAAAGACCTTTATGCCGCTCCGTATTCTGACAGAATACGCGAAAAAAGTCCAAGCTTCAAATGAGTGCCTCACAGGACGCGTCGGATGCAGACAGAATACGCGGAAATCGTCCGTGCACCAACCCCTAATCAGGGGTTACCCCCAAATTTTTCTGCTGGATGAAACACCGATGTAAGATGTGCTGGGGATGCCGACTGGTGGCGCCGCAAATCATGGATCAGACCCTAGCGGAGCATTACAAGTGCGGAAGAAAAAGAAGGACCAGTCAAAGACAGAATACGCCTCCAGAATTGCATTTTGCTCGATTGATTCACCGGTTCGGATGGCAGAATGCCGGAAGAACCCCGAAACATATTCTCTTGCACTCCAACTCGCATGACGCATCAGACCGTATTCATTCACCGGTCAAGCTATCTGCTACCGATCAGACAAGTGCTGCATCATTTCAATTACTTATTGTCTCTGATATTCTGCGGCATCGTGTGTGCTGCGTTGCTGCCCAAGATCGGCAATATCTATCCTTCGCTGTCAGGTCGCCTTCACCGTGGGCCGTGAGGTAATCGGACACCTCGCATGATGAGAATGACAATTCACCAGCAAATAGCTTGCCCTCCAGGCAAGAGGCGGAAGAGGAAGATCAAAATGACAGACGCGGCAGAGGCCGGAAGCGGTAGATGCTGAAGGTTTAATAATGACCGTCAGTAGTGTTACACCACGGAAATTTGCTAGTATTACATCACGCGTTTCGTTCGCATCACACCTCTGCGCAGGTCTTGGCCACAGCTGTCGAAGACTTAGCCAGCCCTCTTCAAGTTCGTATGAGCTAACGAGTTCTCACCTGGCTACGCTCCACAAGCCGCGGGAGCCAACGTACCTAGTCCGCATGGCAGCAGTTTGCCAGGTATACTGTATCGCCCAACGCAAGGCTTACTAAGGGCTTTCCGCTCGAAAGCAGTCAGTCGAAAGACGGTGCGTTCCTATCACAGAAGCCTAAAAAAGTTCTATTAAGCGCTTGATCATTTACAATAGCTATACTGTACATAGTACCTAAGTACAGTATTGGTCAGCTTATAGCCTTATTGCAAAAAGCTCACAAAATCAATCAATCAGTCAATATGGGCAGTGCGGTGAATTCATTCTAGAGTATAGTTAGGATTATGAATAGAATTCTGGTATTGCAGCACAAAGCGCGATAAGTTGCGTAGGACCTAGACTTTTGAATTCTGAATAAGTCTGTTTCGACAGTAGCTTCTATTGCCACTCCTCGAAATCGACGACGACGTCTCAACCTACACGGCCTCCCAATCCTCATCCTGCTTCTTTCTTGGCTCATCCTGCTCGTTATCCAGTAGCTGTTGCAGGTCATACTTCAACTCACTTACGCCCCAAAGACCCGCCATTATGCCCAAGGCGTATACCTCGTCACGCCCAATACCCAGCCTCAAGCCTCGAGGGTACGAATACAGCCATTCTCGAAACTCCTTACAAACAATAACCCGCTGCGCTCCAATGTTCACCTCGCCCTTATTCGCAATCTCGTCCTTCATGGAGCTAGAACATTGTTCCAACAACCCTTTTGGTAACATAAAAGTCTTCCCCAATGTAATAAATGGGACTAAATCCGTCTGCGCCAACCTACAATTCCAGTTAAGAATCAGTCCTACCTGCACAAATAAAGACTTACCTCACAAACTCATCTTCCACAACGAGGCTCCCTGCTGGCTTCATACTGATCGTCACAACCCGACACGGCTTGTATTTTGTTCTTTTATTTATCTTGTAAAAGTAGTCCGCGATCCAAGGTTTGGTGCGGAAGCTCGACTACTTATCGCTTTTCCGCCAGGCATCTCGCTAATGGCTACCCAATCAGGACATTGCTTGGAGGTTGAGTCAACCATCGATTTCTGCCGAATTCAATCAGGTAGGAATTACAGTCAGATTATTCAATAACGGTCGGATCCACCTGTTCGCTTCATCCATGGGCTGGTGAGTTCTAGTTCCTTCACACCTATTTCCTTGATAGCTCCTTGGTCGCAGGCGGCAATATGCGCTCGTTCCCTTTAATTGAAGGCTGGATTTTGGGTTAAGGAAAGCGGGCGACCACTTTCTTGTGTACACCACCACAACCCCGGAACTGCCGTAATCGACGTACAATGCAAGCTACTTGCACCTAGAATCACTATGTAATGGATCGTGGCATCAAATACTATAACCATCCGTCACAGAGAAAGTCATCAAGTAGCAGTTTTATGCCCCAAGGATGATTAAATCAAACTATTCCTGCCTGAGGCGATTAAATCAAACCACCTGACGTGGAGAAGGATTAATAAATCAAACTCTTTGTGCCGATGCGCCTATAAGGGGTCCGGCCAGATGAATCCTTTCAAATGCATTGTGAACCTGGAATATGCGCCGTAGGGGACGGCCCCCAAAGTATCTGTCTATACTCGACGCTATCGAAGTAAATCGCAAGAAAGCAGCCGTACGCAGTCTGCTCAAAGAGCAAGGAGACGTGCAGAGGCAACAGGGGAAGCAAAGCTGATACGCAGACCTACGGATGAGGCGCATCAGAACGAAGGAGCAAAGATACTTTTGGGTGCCAGAGAACCCACCTTCGCCCACCTTCGTCTGTTCCTAGCGCGAAAATTCCCGCTCTGACACGCGTGCACGTGCCACATTTAAATACCAAGTTGCCGCCGCCCACAACAATATCTCGTCGGCCACCCCCTCAATCACTACCAATCCCAAACATATGGACGGACTTGCAAGCTAGGTGGTTTCCTATACTTACTAGGCTATTGGCAGGGAATTGTTACTAACTCCCTCTTACCAGTTATCAAAATACTCTCACCATGTCCCTCGCATCCTCATATTCCACTACGTCGCGTCGACGTCGAGATGTGGACAACTACCTCTTGTCCCTCATAGAAATTCGCCAAGGCTCATGTGGGTAGATATCTTGAGTCGATTCTCAACGAAGTGGTCGGATAGAACCTGGACATGCAGATTCATGTAAAGACGGTATTACAGAAAGGGCGACATACTCTCACAGCACCGTCAGCTTCCCAAACATAGCCGCCCACGGCCCCGGCCGCTGCTCCTGGCAGCAGGCGCAAACCGAGTACTCAAACCCTCGGCCATTGACTTTACCTTTAAACCCCTGCTTTAGCTCGACTTCCGCACAGCCCGCTCCTATCCCGCACCTGCATCACACGCAGTTCACGACCTGCGCGACTCTCGCCTCTCCCCAACAGCACCTGCCGCTCCCTCCACGTTCCAGATACCAGCTACCCCTGCAAGTGCCGCAACAGCAACAGCAGGTCCATATCATTGACCGAGGACCTAGCCTGCAACAGAATGTAGTAAGGAAACATGGTACGCATTATCCGCATGGCTTGCAAGTTTTTGTCACTCCTGACATGACATTCAGCCTCTAGAGCAGGCACCCGCTGTGTCTCGAGACTCTCTGCAGCTCAACTCGCCCGCAAGCGTGCGATTGATCGGGAAAACCAACGTGTATCTCGTGAAAGGACGAAAGAAAACATTGAGAACTTCGAGAGGCAGATAGAAGAGCAGAAGAGGCAGATAGAAGAGCAGAACCTGTCTCTAGAGTGGATGAAGCAGCGGTATTCACAACTGGAGACTGAGATGCGCGCGCAGGGAGCGGTGATGACGCAGATGCTAAATGCTACTAGCCCTAGCAACCAGAACAACGACTACAGCGGCTTAGACGTACCATTGTGCATGCCTCAAAATATATACGAAAACATAGGAAGCATGCGGTGGGTAGACAGCAGTGATGCAACTGGAGGGATAAGGTTGGCGAAGTCACCTGGAGCGAACTTCACACCAAGTTATCCTCCCATAAGCTTGTCCTCTTCTACGCCTCCAGTGTTTGGGTAACATTAGGGACGCTAGGTGTATCAACTGTACTGAGGAGGTTACACTTTATTGAGTTATACCATAGGGAAGAGTGAACAATCAGAGTGGAGCAGCCTCGCATTAAGTTATTTCAGGTCATGAGATTGTCCGCGTGTTTTGCTGTATTATTATAGTATGAAAGATGAATTTGGATAGCAATCAATGGAATGGTCTGTCCCCCTTCGCCATAAAACGCCTGCTCAGTTCAAGTTATATTCAAATACTGTTTAAGTCTGAGCCTCGAAACGCAATTATGATCTCTACTTGTGAAGAGTACATGCAATTTTTGTGGAATCAACTTATGATTGGAACTAATCTATTTCAGATGTTGACATGTTTGCAATTATAACCAAAAACAATGGTTTAGTTAAAATATTACAATAAATTTTACTTCAGCAGTCTTACAGCGACGATTATGCTCTCGCGCATACAGTGCGCTGTATCCGCATGCCTGAAGCCGCAATACAGTGCATCCAAAACTGTTGAGTACAGGGTGGTGAGGAGTGATTGATGCGGCAATGCTGCAATGTCATGACCGGCATAACGCCGGTCATCGTCCTGCGCCTCCCCAATATGCCTCTACGGAAATGGCCGGGCTCCAGAGGTGTTTCAGTCACTGCGTTCCGACGATTCCAACCAGGTTACCTCACTATTATCAAACCATACATGACCTCCCGTAACGATACCGCGATGATTTTGCTTAAGATCTCTCCTTTGGCGTTGACTCCACAACCAGTTCGTGTTAATTGGGGTTCTATCTGTGAGAGAAGGGACGGCTGCCAAATTCCCTTATTATACCAAATTGCAAAAAGAACGCCACTACGCTAGAGGTGTTTCGGAGACGGTAACCTTGCACCTGTGGAGTCATCCCACTGTCTGAACCTGTGAATGCAGGTCTAATTTTCAGCCATTGTACTGAGACATAACCTCGTTGTCATTTCTTCGCGGATTTTTACGCTGCTTCCTATGTTTAGTCTCCAACATATACTGGTCATCCGACATACTTTCCCCGACGTTGGTGAATCGAACTGAAGGCCAAAGAGATATTCACCCTCAACACTAATTAATCTAACAACCAAGCAGCCTCGATCATGTCATGCGTTGACCACTTCCTCCAGCTCGACGACCAGAGCTTTGCTCTGCAGCTTCAACTCGAAGAGATCGAATCTCAGATCGAGCTTCAATCTGGCAAATGGGCCGAAGACAGTCCTCCAGACTTTGCTCTAGCATTCAACGACTACGAGGCCGAGCTAAAGGCGGCGATTGTTCTGATCGAGGATCTGAAGTTCGCTCACAGCATTGCTAGAGCAGTTGATTCTGATGCTGTGGCCATCGAAGAATTAAGGGTCGAGGAGACACAGTCTGTTCACGATCGACACTTTGCCCTAAGCTTGAATGAAGATGATACTGTGGCATCCCAGGATGTCACCGACCTGCGAGATACGTCGCATGCCGCAGCGGAGCCAGCCGAATGGGACCATATCTTGCGAGCGACCGAAGCTTCGACTTTCAGCATCGAGTCCTGTAGCACTGTTGCTGGTCCTTCTGCTCATTACGCTCGCCGCCAGGAAGCCGTCCTTCAGCAACTGCCCCAGCTAAAACTTGAATGCATTGTCTGTGGAGAATCTGCTCACCCTCATGCTACTGTCCGTTTGGTATGCGGCGATGTATATTGCAAGCCGTGTCTCAAGTCGTTCTTCCTGCGCGTTACGAAGGACGAAGGCCTTTTCCCACCGAAATGTCACCGTCAACCAATCGATATCTCGGTTATTGAAACAGACTTCTCAGTCGAAGAGTTGGCTGCATATCGAAGTGCTGAGCTAGAATTCACTAGCAGAGATAGGGTCTACTGCGCTGACCAAGAGTGCGCCAAGTTTATTCCGATGCCGCAGCGAACCCCGAATTGTGCTTCCTGCGAGGCCTGTAGTGCTAGGACTTGTATGCACTGCAAAACATTAGCGCATGATGGGGATTGCCCAGCAGATGAAGAAAAGAAGACCCTCGTTACCCTCGCGGATGAGCTGGGATGGAAGGCCTGTGTCGGATGCGGTGAAATAGTGTCTCGTCACGACGGTTGTGACCACATGACGTAGGTGATATCTGTTGCTAGCGGTCGAGCAATTGCAAACTGACGCAAATTACAGTTGTAGATGCAGTGCTGAGTTCTGCTACAGGTGTGGTGTAAAGTGGAAGGAATGTCTATGTGGCGACTGGGTACCAGAACTACTCGATAGAAGAGCTCAGCAGGTTGTTGACAGAGAGGCTCGATGGCCCTTGGAACCTGCTGTTCGTCAACAGCGCATAGTGGCCATGGCACAGGAACTACAAGCGAACCATGAGTGCGACCACAGTGGAAAGTTTACTAGACTTGAAGGATCGCGCCGCGGCAACGCCTGCGAAATGTGTGGCACGAGGCATCGGAAGTACATCCTGTCTTGCAAACGTTGCCATATGCTGGCTTGCGAAGACTGTCGGCGCCATAGAGTGTAGACCCTCAAATCTGTTATTATTATGGAAACTGTCACGTCAAATCAGGAATCTTCTAGGCATGACATATCAGCATCATCTCGCTATATCTGAGGTCTGAGGAGCGCTATAAACAGTTTGACAAGCCTCCTTCCGGTGGATACGTTCAGCATCCTCAAGTTTATGACGGTTCAGTTGGTGGAGGTGTAAGGTTTGGGTGACTTTCGAGACGACGGATCCTTGCATATGCTTGGCACTGTGCAATTAGAATTTGCCAGCCACCCGACATATTGCGGTTGGACAATTACATAATTCTATTCTACGTGCGCAATCAGTACAAGCTCGGACTTTCGTCCCAATTCGGAGACTCTTCGGAGACTCTTTGATGGTTTCGCGGAGCATAGCGTACGCGCATGTGGCAGCGGTGGAGGGGTTCATTGAACGTAAGTGCTGTGCCCGTATCAGCTGACCTTATCGGGCTGGCTCGGCATTTTTGGGAGGATATTGAGTGGCTCATTATTGCAGGTGTGGTGTAATGTCAATCGACGACTTGCAGAACAGGGGAGGACATACATAAGATATACAGATAATAATGTACTCTATTGAATTGAGGAAAAAAGCGTCATCACGAAGTTCTCTCAACTAATCTGGTACCGGCTGAGTCAGCTCATGCTCCCATCTAAAGTTTGGTGCGGGGAAATAGGTTCCGCAGTAGCAGAACTTCGCCAGCCGCCAAAAGGGTGGCACCGCCAGCAGCCTGTGGCGTGGGAGCTACCGCAGTATCATGAAGTGTGGGCCCAATAAGTGTGATGCTTAAGCTGTCGAGACCTTACATTGCTAAAAGAACATGGCATATGTCGACAGTTGGTTGTTATCGCTCAAGCGATATAATGGTGTCCACCATTGAGAGGCCAATCAGTTGGTTGCTAATCGGGGACTATCATCAACCATCGTGTAGATAGTGCTCAAATCGGTCTAGCCCGCAGTGTGTTCATTGGAGGTGGACGTATCACAGACGGTTTTGTCGTTACAACTGCGGTGAAAGCCGCCTTAGTTGCTCGCCTGCAAGATAAGCGTCAAGTCTATGTTTGGGCGTTCGGAGACAGTCCGTTGGACTTGCCAATGTTGGGTAGCCACAGTCGTGGTCGGCGAGGAGCGGACCAGGAGCAAGAATATGGACATGTCTTTAATGGATGCAAATGACAACGACGGCTTTCGAGCTCGCCAAGCTGTGCTACCTCGCCATGAATCGCCTCATATCGTCTACATTCTCCCGCCTTCGCTCCAAGTCTGCTGCCACTGCGAATTTTTAACTACCCCTAGAAGCGCAGCAATCCCCGTAGGGCAGGGCTTCAAAGAGACCACAATGCGACAGCCAGCATTTTGAAGATGATACCGGGAAAGACAAATCCAATAGGTGCGGTCAAAAATCGCGTCCAGTTATTAACGCTACAGTCTGGTATCAATGCTGAGACAGCCTTTTGACACTTTACGTAGTTTATGTAAGGTTACTTCAGCTGATTGGAGCCTCTTAGACTTATCACATCAACTCACTGTAATGGCCAGCTTTGCCTGAAGTCTGACTGCGGGAGGAGATGAGAGAATTTGTTGGAAGAGAGGCAGGTGGTGTTGAGGATTGGATAGTAGTGTATCATGAGTGGGGCGTGCGAGAACAGGGGCACGAGGATGACAAGCAGATGACAAGCAGCGTAGAGAATCCATAGCAATGGAGACAAATTTTGTCAGCACATTTGATGTCAGTACTATCATATTCAGAGGATTGGGGCGGTAAAGAGGCAGTAGAGGATGGTCATAACTCCGTGGAAGTATTGTGCTGGCATGAAAGAATTGCTCAAGATGATGTTTGGAATCTCGTCTGCAAAATCTCCTTCGGGGCTTACAGCCAGGCAATACTTTGAAGCGAGTTACAGGTGCCTGAGACGTCTGATTGTTCATGGTTGCTCAGATGCTTAGCATGGAGAAAGTTGTGCTCTTCTTCCTGGCACCTCTGAAAATTCCGTAACTGTAGTGCAAGTTTCCGAGCAACAGAAGGATTGTGCGAGTGAACAGGGTCTTTATCGACAACATTCTCGGCTTCGCGGATATCTTCAATCAATGGCGAATCCGTTGCATTGCCATGATACGCTTCTTCATTTTCGAGTTGTGGATATCGTTTTTGCAACGTTGCGGAGTTGGCTTCCTGTTCGTTATAGAGTCGCCGACCTGCTGCCTGTGTAGAAATATCGCGTGTATCATTGAGTTCCTCGTCATCGTCATCGTCATCGTCATCGAAAATCGCTACCTTCCTTTATTTTTGGTAGTTGATGAGAGCTCTTGATCTCTTCGTCCTTGAGCCCAACTGAATGGCTTGGAAACCCTACCCGCTCAAGCCATGGGGCCCGAGCTAAACAATGCTCGCTTGCTTTATAATATTGCTTTTGACGTCCTGGTAGTCCTTTTAAAGCTTTATAGAGAAAAAGACTTTTATCTTTTTCTTTTCATGGGGTTACTAATTTCGACCTATTCAATTTTTTTGTCAATTTCATTATCAACCACAACAGGATAATCGATTAGCCCATAGCTTATAAAACATGGCTGCAGAATACACTCTTCCCACAGCGGACTATTATTGCTATGCTTTATGCCCTTTTATTATGACCAGAAGCACAGTGGTCTCTCCTTTTCCGGCGGGGAACGGGTGACATAGTCTCACACTGGTTCCTGACAGCGGGACCCACTATAACTGGTGAGTTGCTGTATCTGCTCGCACTTATCTTCCGGCCGAGGTTCAGCTGTTCTTAGTTTATAGCTGAACCCAGTTGGTGTTCATTCAATGCGTCTCTGGGCCTGCCCTTTCTGTATCCTTGATACCGTCTTGTAGTTGTTCTTTAAGATCGATGCAACTCCTACTACTGTCATAAGAGTCACTGAACTTGCGTGACCCCGATTTTCTTGGTGGAGAGAGTTAAGGTAATAGGATTGGTAGGAAGAGGATGAAAAGGTGATTAAATTATGGGTGACATGGAGACAGCAAAATTTTGTTTGCTGTTAACCCTACCGTGGATCTCGCATGACTTCCCCTGCTGGCCTTCCCTTGACGCTTGCCTGTACTGACTTCATGCTGCTGACTTCTGATGTGCTGACAGAATTTAAACTTCTTAAGACTCTGAATAAATTTGTTGAAAACAAAATAGATGTTGTAGTTGGCAGCGAGTATTGACGATGGCCTCTTAGAGAGAGTGATGGAATAGGGGCTGGTAATTCAGGCTCTTCATTCTCATAGTTATGAGGACTTGCTGGCGGGTCTGCCAGCTCAGAATCACTCATGTTCACGAGTATTAGAGCGAGTATCACGAGTACTGTATCAAAGGCATCAGTATTTTACAAATAGATTTTATTGTGCTGTCTTGGCTATTCTTGGCATGTACTTACTCATTTACTCGTCTACTCATGAGTAGCTGTGAGTAGTTTTTAAATCTCACGAGTAGAGTATACTCATGAGTATATACTCACATGAGTAAATATCGACCTACTTTTGACGTACACTGTAACCCACGAGATCCCGTAGAAGATGAAGGATATTTGGATTGAAGGTAATTATAATTATTGTACAGTAAATGTATTGTATGGGCTTTGGCGAGACTATTGGCTAAACTGAAGGAAGCGAATTATGTAACTAGACTAGTGCCTTTTAAGGCTTTTAGCCGGGCGTAATAGACTTCATTCATTCATATCTCTGACGTGTCACGGTTAGCCAAATATTCCACCTCAACTCTGAAATGGCATCCGAAGATCCTAACCCCGATTCAGACTCAAACCCGCCTCAAGCCCCAACCTTGGCTTTGAAACAAGCACTATGCTTTTCCTGCTGGGACGTATCCTCCAATCTCAGTCGATGTAGTGCTTGTAAACGGGTCTCATACTGCTCAACAAAGTGCCAAAGGCAAGACTGGAATAGGAATCACAAGAAAATCTGCAAGAAACTTGTTGCTTTGAACAAGCAGAAGGGAGATATACCTTCAGCTGGCAGGCATTGGAATGACTACTATGACGAGCAGGTACATTATTTGGCTCCTGTGGCAAGATGAGCGAGCAGATTCTAAGACACTTTACAGGTGCTAGATTTCTTAAGATCCGATACTCTGAATCCTAGTGAACTTGGGAGATTGGTTGGGTATGTCCATTCTCCCATCACTGATAAAAACCGTTGGCCTGGGCACTATTACATGTTATATTCATGTGGGAGAAATTATTAAGCTGACACTACAATTAGCTACGAGCCATATTGCTATCACTGCTACAGAAGGGAGTCTCAACTTGAAGATGGGGCGAAGTTGAACGCCTGCCAATCTTGCCTTCTCACCACATTCTGCCCCTCCTGCCGGCAAATACATCCATCAGCGGAGTGCGCCATCTTGCAAGATGTTGCGGCCGACGACAGGATTGTGGTAGATCTCCACCGACGAACGGGAAAGAGCTCGACTATTTCTTTCACTAGATTTCCCAGAAAACAACATTTTCCACTCTCTTCCGTAACGGACTGGTATGACTACTACACGAGACTCTCAGACATGGGCGGCTTCGAGTCCAAAATGAACCGAAATCTGAAGTACCTGGCAAACGACTCCAAAGAACGAGAATTCGTGGAATATCTAAGATGCGGTACTAATACGACAACGATTCAACTCACCTTAATCGCTGCCTTGGAGAAGATAATACCTAATTTTAGCACTCGGGGTTCGATCAACCTTCACATTATAGGCGCTGCTGGAGCTGAATTTGCCTCTATTCCTGCATTCGAGGAGCTATTGCACCTTCTACCATCGCTGACAACCCTTCAGCTATCATTCGTGGGCTTGAATGTGGTCGAAGACCTTAAAGACGACACAAAATCCCAGAATCTTCACACACTTCAGTGCTGCACCATGTGTACCAAGGTGGGACGGTCAATTTCCATCACCACCTGGAGAGGTCCATATCACGCATATGTCGATACTGAATTCTACAAGACACCAGATCTAGCAGCAGCCTTCCACTCGGGGTTTTCAGTTGATGAAGAAGCGGACTGGTATCCAACCATCAAGCATCTTGCACATGCTCCACATCCAACACTCTTTACCGCGGCTAGATACTTTGAGATTCAGGGAGAGATGAGGGTTTGGAAGAACCTGGGGGCTGAATTTGTGAAGAACGTTGAAGTAAATAAGTGGAAAGGGATGTCTCCTTCGCTTGGAGTCTGTGGGGACGAGCCCAACGAGGTCACTTATCGAAATTATTGGTGGTATATTGTAAAGCAACGGTGATTAGGAAATATTCGCGAGGTTGAGAGCATGTTAACCGATGACATACAGAAGGAAGAAGATGATACGGATGTACGGTTAAAGAGGGCTCGAGAGAAGGCTCAGCGGTTGCCGTGGGCACGCCTCGTACCAATGTCGTGACCCCTTGGTCGGAGCATCCACTAGCTCGCAATAGATGCAATACTTACTTAGCCACTTTATGACACGCTGTACCTTATCGCGCTTGCCCTCTATTGTAACAACTGCGTCTTCAGGCTGTGGTTGGGATGCATCTAATGACTGCGGATGTACCTCTTTGCTATCACACACTCAAGTTATACCTAGTGGATAAGGAGCTCTGGTTTGTTACTGGCAACAACGCCGACGTCAAAACAATTCCTGCCCTAGCTGCCGGCTCCGAGCGGATATTATTGGGGCAGCTCAATGTATATCATCGTGGGAGAAAAGTGGAGTTATCCAGATATCCAAATAGATCCAAATATCAAATCAAATCAAATCAAATCAAATCAAACCGAGCATTTTTGTATCCAAATCAAATCAAATCGGAGGCTCGATTTGATTTGATTTATTTGTTTGCGAGCCTGGTTGTGGCTCATGATGTTGTTTGTTTACACCAAATATGCATGACTGGCCTGGCGTCACATGACGTAAGAATACTTGAGGAGTGCTTCGCTGACGGAATTATATTAATCCGAGCACAAAGTGCGGGGTTTGCGACCTCAAAACGCTCCAGGTTCCTCTTTCTGTTTTACAAATCGGTACACACTCCGTCTCTGAAGAAATCATAGACATCCCTGAAAATATGGAGACAGCACGAGCAACTATACAGCTTCTGCATAAGTTGGAAAATCTCAAGCGCTTACCTCGGGCTGGCTGGGTAATAAAAGGCGTTCCGAATGGCGAATCTGTGGCCGACCACTCTCTTCGGCTGGCCGCAATGGCTTTCTTTGCACCAGTTTGTCAATCGTCCCATCATACTTATCTGCGTTAAGACCTTGATAGGATGGCCTGGATCGAGAGAAGCTTATCAAAATGGCAATTGTCCACGACTTTGGAGAGATATTCGCAGGAGACATCACGCCTCATGATAACATTCACAAAGGAAAGATCTCACCTTAGTTATTGATTGAACGACTAATGATTACTAGACAAGAAGCATGAACAAGAAAAACGGTTTTTCCAATATGCCAAATCCATTTTGCCAGATCACCCAGTTCCGGAATATTGGATGGAACTCTGGCAAGAGTATGAGGATAGAAAATCTAAAGAGGCCCTGTGGCTCTACGATGCAGATAAGGCGGAGAGCGTCATACAGTCAGTGGAGTATGCCAATAGAGGCCACAAGAATCTCTCCGAGTTTCTGGGATTAATACCAAAATTTACAACGCCTCAAATGGCCAATTGGGGGAAAGTATTGCGTGAGGAGGTTCATAGACCGATCATCTTCGTCACTGGTCTGTTCTATGTTCCTTTGTTGAGACAAGAGCTAAACTCTGAACAGGTTTGCCAAACGTCGACAAAACGACTCACTCCAAGCTTCTTTCGGAAAAGTTTGACGCCCTGTACTTGTCCCTTAGTGGTATCCTACAAGAACAGTCTGATCCGAAAAACAGTGATGCAGCTTTTGCTGCGCTTTGCCTTCAGGAGGGACTAGACATTTCGCCGACTGGGTATCTGACTGATATTTTGAAGGAGAATATTGACGAGGGAATAAAACAAGGAAAGCGCTGTGTGGTCATTGAGGGATTTCCGAGAAATGTCAAGCAGCTTCGTGGATTTGAAGAGAAGGTCAGAAATGCACCGTTTGAATGGAGCCTTACTTATTTTGAATAGGTTCAAGGAGGAAATCTCATATTACTTTTAACCTCTATCCGACAGGGGTCGGCGCCAGACTCTGCCATCAGAGCGCTTCAAGAGTTAGAAAACGAACAAGAAGAAAGGCTTTTCAAGAAGGTACGTGATAGATGAACGGGACCACACTTTTTCTGACTGTAGATAATATAGATCGATTGCGATGGTTCTGAGGAAGAAGTTGGTGTTCCCTTGATGCACGCGGTAGAAGCATTCATACTCCAAGCAAGCAACTAGTAAATCATGTTCTACACGTAACGTCGAGTTTAAGTAAATATTGGTCTACTTTCATCTTGAAATACTCTCCCATCGTCTACTTTCAAGATATATGTTGAGTACAACTATGGAGTTGAGTGATATCTACGTGAGGTAGTTGGATCGTCTTTGTGTCAGGAGCCGCGGTCACAGCGTGGTTCTTGCCATTATTATATAAACCTTTTAAGCCATGGACCATGCCGAGACGAAATTTAAAAGCCAGATTGCACCACCTCCGCTAAAATTGAACCAAGCACTAAGGCTCAGAACGTCGTCCGTTCGGTACGGCCCGGAATCCGAATATCCACCAAGCGATCAACCCTGACCTCCACTGAAATGCATTGCATGCTGAGGAAGAACGTCTTTTCGCCTGATAAAGGGGTCTTCCAATGTACCGACCGGCCAATTATTCTACAAAGGCCAATTAGATAGTTATAGAGTAATTCAACTGATATATTCCAGTCTACTTTACGGGGTGGCTATGTTATCTCCTTCGCTAATAGCGCGCTAAATCACCACTGTCAATGATGTGGAGCTTACATAAGCTATGGCCAATAAGTTATTGGTGGGTCAGCAAGTTACCGCTGTGGAGATGCGAATAGATGCACGGACTCTATATAAGGGGCAGTGGAGAACATAGCTGTCCGCCACTCGCATCAGGCTGCAACAACACTACGGAAAATGAATCAGACAGATTCTCAAAGCTCAGCGATTATCCTGTTCGATCATTCAAACCCGCAGAGCGACGACGCGGAAGCCATAGGTTTCGTTTATCCAGACTTCACGGACCACCATCAATTTGTCGAATGCCAATATCCGGTGCATCCCTTCCAACAGAACTCTTATCTATCGTCTCACTCAACTACTGAGGACGGCATCGACCATCATGGTTCTACTCTGACTGGCGAGGGGGCAGAGCTTGCCTACGCTCTTGGTTTCGTTGATGGAATCACGCAACCATCGCAGCCTCAACCGAACTATCTTGGTAATTTCCAAAATCAAGCTCGGTTCCAACCGGCTCTCAATACTGTATACTATCCTGCAACATCTCACGAATTTTGCGGGAACGCTCTACAATTCTGCGAGCCGGCAGTTCGGTCGGATTATCCTTGGAATATACAACACCGAATACTCTTTGAACAAGCTCCGATTACTGCAACATACACAGGGTACCAACAAACCTCTCACTCATTTAGCGGAGTCACTCCGCCGCAGACTCGATCGGGTTACGCTGGAAATTTCTCAGCTCAAACTTTGTCCGAGCAGGCTGCTAGTACTCCAACATCCCCTCACGCATTTGGCGCACTCACGCCGCGACAGACCCATTCAGATTACTCCAGGAATTCCCAAGTTTTGATCAAGCAGGCTCCTAGTACTGCGAGCAGAGCACGTCAGCGTCGTCAGAGTCCTTGCATGGCGTGCCGGATATCAAAATCGAGGGTATTTTTTATATTCACATGGCAAGAAATATTCATATGCTGATTTCGCTCCAGTGCAACAAGAATGCTACCGCCGAGGAATTTCGCTGTTTGCGATGTATCAGGCAACAAATCCCACGGTTTGTTTATCGAAATCGTGTGACTGATTTCAAGCCTTACGAAAAATGTGTGTTATCTTGACTTTGGAGCCATTGCAGGACTAATAATCCTAATAGGGAAGAATAAATTGTATGAAGAACAGTTTACATCTGTGATGGCAGACATTGTGAGTTCTCCAAGGAAGGTGGAGTTGCGACACTACTGTGACGGTCCTCTCATTACTGTGGAATGCTGCCGATTTACTCCCACCAGTGATCACCAGATTTTTGTTGGCACGAAGAATTCGTCTGGTTGGCGTCGTATGAGAACCACTGCTTATTGTTTGGTGAGGGCCGATATCGACATATCAACATATGTCCAGGAATGCGTTATATACACTATACGTGAAGCTTGTGTGCGTCAGGACCCTATTTCATTCTTCTTCCGAGTAGCATCGCGTTACAGCAAGGCGAGTAATCCACCCTTTGAGCTTTATAAGCTCATGAGCTAATTTAAAAAGGTCGCCATTATAGCGCATTGCTTCGAGATGTATACAGCCCTCCACCTCATGATGATCGGCTGGCAATTTCCTGGTGAAGAAAATGAAGAAAGTCTAGGGATGTCTACAGTCGAGGACAAAACTAGTCCGTTGTTTGGTCGCAAACCCGTGCCTCGCATGGTTGTAAACCAACTCAATCACCAATTGGAGTTGAGAATGGCTGAGCTGGACGATAAGATTTTGAGAGGCATTGATGAGATAATCGTACAATCTAGCGATCGACGTAATGGAGTGGTTGCAATTCTGGCAACTGTGCTTCTCTTGCATATTCGAGAGGTGGATGCTGGAAGGAATATATATTGGAAACGCGTTAAGGACGTGGTATGAACTCGTCTGATTTACACGGAATGGAAAAGCTGCTAACCAGTTCAGTTCGGATTCTGGATACACCCCTCTAAGCCAAAGGAGCTCATCGAGGAGGCAGCTGCCTCATGCAATTGCCTTTTATCACATTTCCACTATACGATAGGGAGAAAACCATTGGAGATGAATTGGGACGAGAAAAAATCAAAGGATTTGGTAGATAATGACAGGATGTTCATTGAATCCATCAAGGCAATTCAGGCTTACGCATATGAGATGAGTAAGTGATGAATGCATATATACTTTTCAAGACCTGACCGGTTGACAGATAAACATGGACTGATTGGCCGAAAGGCGTGCGACTTGTACGAGCCTGGGAACCCAAATAGCGTAGGCTTTACAGCGAGCTCGTTATTATTTGGTACTCCAAAAGAGAGCCTCGAAGTAGAAGGCTTTTACTAGCCGTTTCTATTTCACCTTGCTCTTTCCGGTTGATAACCACTGAGTCGGTTTCAACCTGGTACTTTGGACGGTAAGAGGAGGCTATTGGTACGGATCCTTACGGTGCATAGATGCATACTATATCATATGTGAGCAGCTTACCGGACCGATCCACCTCCAGCAAAGCGGCGTTGAGGCGAGGTCGTTAGTTATTTCGCTTTCTTATACTGCACATTGTCCGGTTCAGGCTATCCTATCCTCCTTATCTCTCCAAAATTGTGGCTGTCGAGAGGCGCCGCATCCCGAAACGGCAAACCGGCGGAACGAGTCTCGCGCGTCGACAATACACCATCGTGATTAGTCCGTTCAGTCTTAGTCGGATGGATAGGATCCGTGTGGTGGATTGGGGCTTGTGTTGTTTGTGCGAAGCTGCGAGATACTCATCAAGTTAATAATAGTGTCAAATTCATTGCGCATAATGTTTTGTGAAGTTATTGAAGAGAGAAGTATAATCCAAAAGGCTAGCCGGTCGATCCCAGGCTACAAAAAATAGTTTCTACGTACTCCACGGAAAGAGCCATTCCGAGATTGGCATGACGAACCTGCGCATAGGCTGGATCACTGATTTTCCTGCCATATTATCTAACTACACTTCGCTTCGTCATATGAGGTTCTCTGCTTTCACCCAGTCTGAAATATCTGCGCAAGCCTTCTCAGGATCACGTCTCTGTTGGAGAAATCCTTGAATCTGAGCAGGACTAAACTTCTTATCGTCGATATGTTGCGCGAATTCCACTGCGAGATCTCTCACCTCCTCTATTGTTTTTTCAGTGTGCGGCGAGCACATGCGAATGAACATGATTTTAGCAGTATCCTTACTGGCATTGCCGAAGTATTCCTCTCTGTCCACGCGGCCGGGTCTCAGCATTGCGTCGTCTAGTTTGGAGCGACAATTGGTGGTCATAACAAGGATATGCCCTTGGGATGATGCAATACCATCGATAGCGTTAAGAAACCCCGCAAGAGTGATTATGGACTTGGTAGAATTGACACTGCTGTCGGACGTGTCGTCGCGAGTGAGGCCAGCTGTATCGATATCCTCTACCAATAAGATGGAGCCTCTTGGCACCTTTGACACAAGTAGCATAAGTTGTTCATCATTTAATTCAGAACTTCTCAAACTGAGCATACAGATATCGGCTTTGAAATAGCCTGCTAATGCACGTGTGAAGGATGTTTTGCCCGTTCCAGGAGGGCCATGGAGAAGATAACCACGGCGGTATGGCACACCTGAAGCCGTATATATATCCGAACTATTCAAATAGACTTCGATGTCCTTTATAATGCGCTCCTTCTGTCCAAGATCCAGATCCACCGAGTCCATTGATGTCATGGGCTGCGTCGAAAGAGTGGTCCAGGGCGTATGACGTCGATTGTAATAATCCGATGGCTTGCGAATCACGGTCGTAGTAGCAATCTGAGCCCAGTGAAGACTTTGAATGTGCTCAATTAGGTTTGTGCATGGCTTAGGAGACGTGCCAAAGCACCGGAGCGTAATGACTTCTTTTTCGGCGGTGGCTCTCATTCCACCCCCTTTGCTTTCGATAATATCGCGTCTGAAAGAGAAGCGGCGACCGTTGTACCGGAGATAGAAGGTGCTTCCAATCGCTGGGGTGAGCTGAATAGCTGGCATGCGTATATGTCGATGCTGTTTCTCTAGTTTATTATCCAGATTCCTGTCTTTTCTTGGAGTCGTCCTAACTGACAGTGTCTTTGAGCATTCCTCTGGTTTTTGTGTTGAAATCCACGACGTGATTTGTTCGTACAAATCATCGCCCTGGTCGACCGAGACAGAAGGAGAAAAGTGCATCTTGATGAAGTTGAAAACCCGCGTATGGTATCCAGATACAATTAGTAGAAAGAAGAGTCCCACGATGGCATTCATATCACGACCAAGTTTATCGAGACCCAGGGTCTGAAATGGGTGCCAATAGGATGCGAGCATCTCGAGTAGTTGGGTTGCGTTTATCTGTGCCATGGCGCAAATATAGTTGGTGTGATTTCTCCCGAGAACTGGATGGATGAAGAGTAATAAATACATCGTTGAAAAGCTGCTCCTGCTGAGGCTACATACACAGCCACGTTCGCGAAATCCCAGCAACTCTGCTTCATTGAGGCTCCTACCCCTATAGCAATTGACGAGTCGCATTGAGGCAACCGGTGAGCATAAGCAGATGTCTTAGCCACGGAAATAGGATCAAGGTCATCCAGGCCAGGCAGCTGCACAGGCTGTGGCAGTCATGCGGTGAGGCTAGAAGTGGGCACCCACTGATGCGGAAGTATGAGACCTTCCCGGTCGCCATCGACAGGCTTAACTTGAATAGAAAAACAACGCAATGCGCAAGGCTGCCATGAAAAGTGCTCATCGGTGTGGAGATGGCTCTCAGTCTGACTTGATACGAACGGACGTCATCTCTGTATTCCAGTGGGGATCGGAAAACTGGGGCCCACCGCCAAACGCCTCTATTAGACAAAACTCAAGGCGTTCCATCGGCATGCGGGATCGGGCGCGGTGACTCAAGAGACTCGTTGTTAGGTCTGCCATGATTTGCATCACCAAGACGAGTTCGGCCGCCGTGTAACTTTCGCCCCGGACATTGGGAAGCCTCGGTATTTCCTTGCCTAGCAATTCAATTTGAGGATTGAAACCAGTTTCTAGTTGCCTTAATTAATATTGTCCAGCTTTAACTATGCAGGTGCTAATATGCCGCACTTCGTAGGCCACTACCCCCTGAGATTTTCTCGTCCGCCACGCCCGACTCACGTGCGAGTTCCACGATATGCCCTGAGATTTTCTCGTTCGCCACGCCACGCTCACTGTACTTATCGTTGAGCACTAGAGGGAACTACCTATATCTTTGTTTAGGCCGTATAGTGACTATTAAGTTCACAGACGTTGTACAGTAGTGGTTTCTGGCTGATCTTCGTAGTCGTTTCTGTTGTAAGTAATAGACAGGGTGCATCCATGACAGATCTAGACCTCTATCAGCGCTTCTACCCTGCTTGTAGCCATTGGAATATTGGGACAGGGATGTTCAGAGATAGGACGCATCATATGCAAGCTAGACAAGGGCTTGAAGAATCGCCTAATTTTAGCGTTTTAATGGTGTTCAGAAATCGGATCATCTTATACGCTGGACAAGGGCTTGCAGAATTCGCCTAATTTTAGCGTTTTAAGTCGAAACCATGCAAGTAGATCCTTACCGCATTGCTGGGCACATCACCTGGAGATAAATCATAATTGTCGGTTGTGACTGTCTCCAGTTGATGTCCGATCATCGAAGCTACCCCACACAGGAGCACCTGCTGGCGCCCCGCCCATCCCAGGGTATAGGAACAATCTGCAGCCTCCCCCCCGCCAGTGAGATCACAGAGGTTTATGTCACCCCGACTTACTAAAGGCTATTTCCCCATATCAAGCGCCCAGGGCGGTTCGACGCGAATGGTGCTGTGAATTTGCTCCTGCTGTGATACGCTCGCAATCCTCAGGGTCTCAGTAGCCATTGGGACGAGAGTAAGGGAGTGAGAGAAACACGAGGAAGTAGGTAAAATAATCTAGGCATTAGACGACACTGCCGTGCTGTGGTAAAGGACCTGCAGGCCTTACTCTCGGCTACTTCCTACCGCAGTACACTTATCGCATTTTTCAGCTTGAGATTTCTGTCTGCCCGCACCTCCTCTCTCTTGGATTTCCCACCGTGTTGTTCCATTCTCACAGGAACTACATCGTACGCGCACCTTAAATTTCGTCCCAACCATCGTACCCTCCTTTATCCTTCTCTCCTCCTCCCTTTCCTTCCTTTCGGATTTCAGACGAGCATACCACTTGACATCCACTTCATCAGGTGTGTAGAGCTCAGCCGTTGGCACTTTTGTGTTTGTGGATCTCGGTTCATAGCTCTCTATTATAACAATTAGCATCGTGTCAAGCAAGCTATCAAAAATAATGAGGTTCCGTCCTACCTGAAGTTGAACGTGACATAGCTGCCGGATCTCTCCGGTATTGCCGCCCCAATTCACTATCTGTCGACGTCAGGCGCTGGATGTTGTTTTGTTTTTTAGTAGTATTTTAAATCACACAGCCTGTAGATAGAACCATAAGCTTAGGACTCCACAATTAATAATGGCAACATGTCGAATAGTTGTAATTTAGTCGTGAGTGGCATTTTACGAGCGGGAGTTTTGTTGCTTTATATGCGCCCGAACCTCGTACGAGGTCTGCATGTCATTAAACGCCTTCTCCGCACTTTCGCGGTGGCGCAAAATGGAGAGGTCTGGACAACCATATCAAACATATCCTATCAGATGTTATTCTTGTGACTGGGGTGGGGATAAACAAGGGCGTAAAGGTGGAGTGAAGGAGGAATAGACCGTGCATTGGACGGCTGTTGGCCTGAGACCCGTTTGATATTGCGAAGGAGTTCTCGGCGCAGGCTTGTGTCATGTGTGTGAAAGGCCTACAGGCATTATCACGGAGACACAAAAATTGTTGCTTCTCAGTAGGTAACAACTGTTGAGCATCATTTCCATCCTCCGGCTTTAACTCTAAAAAATTCACTCAACCCCATCAAATGCGCCATCAAATGCACCATCAATGCACCATCATTTCTTGGCCAATGAGGAATACTACATTTAACAGCCACGAGATATGTTTACGCGACCTGATTTACTATTGTTGTGCCTTTATTTCAATGGAAGCCATACTGATAACATGGCTAATCTTGTAACCTCGTTTGAATGCTAGATAATCCTCAAGATGGAAAAGGGGACACTATCTTATACTTAGAGCCAAATCTGCTACCTAATTTCACTGAAAAACTCCATGCTCATAATGTCTAACTTGATTACCCGCTCCGCGAGATTCATTTATTCTGCAATAGAGCAAACGAACCTTGGTGGTTGGTGACTTCTCCGCCAGATTTATTTTTGACGCGCTAGCCCCTCCGGTTGGCACGCTTTTGCTTCTTTGCCTTTTGTGCTACAATACCATAGCCTGACTCATATACTGCAATGTTTACTTGTTGTTGCCTAGTTTGAACCGCCCGATAGGATATACCCTGTCTGCATATTTGAAGCCTGGATTTTGGGTTAAGGAAAGCGGGCGAACAGTTTCTTGTGTAAACCACCACAACACCGGAACTGCCGTAATCGACGTATAACACATGCTACTTACACCTATCCTATCCTAGTTAAGGCTTCGGAGTCAGGGCAGACATCCTATCCTATCCTATCCTATCCTATCCTATCCTATCCTATCCTATCCTATCCTATCCTATCCTATCCTATCCTATCCTATCCTATCCTATCCTATCCTATCCTATCCTATCCTATCCTATCCTATCCTATCCTATCCTATCCTATCCTATCCTATCCATTATTGTCCTATCCATTATTGTCCTGCACATTATGAGCAAAACCACTCAGGGCAGACCGCGAGTTTTATCCAATGATGTTCAATAGATTCAAAGGCGGTGTGT
>JPKE01000864.1:0-23246 GCA_000750995.1 Pseudogymnoascus sp. VKM F-4520 (FW-2644) | reverse complement strand
CTTAAACGCGCCTCGTGCGCCATTCACCTTCTCTTCATTCTGCTGCTTCTCCAACACCTCAGGGACGTTCTGATCCTTCCAATCCTCGAAGATTTGGAAGAAAAATTCTTGCCCCTTCGCCGTCAGCAGCCCAATATCCGTGATGAGCGTCGCGATAGCACGCGCGGTATAGGCGCCGCGACTGAAACCGAAGAGGAAGATCTCATCGCCGACCTGCCAGTTGTTGCACAGAAAGCCGTAGCACTCGCTGATGTGCAGGGAGATGGTGGCGCCTGTCGCGCCGCCGATAATGCGGTCCTCGATGCCGCCGTCGGTGCCGATGCCGGGGTGGTAGAAGACGATCTGTGCGGGGCGCGGCTCGGTGTCTGTGGTGGCGATGGCGCTGGTGTTGAGCGCGCGGCAGATGCGGGTGATGTTTGAGGGGAGCGTGACGTTGGTGTGGGAGAAGATGCCCGGAAGGAGGCTACCGAGGGCATTAGAGGTGGGGGCGTCGGAGTAGCTGTTCTATGGGGCTGTTAGACCTGGGTCTGTGGGATAGGGGAGCGGCGTACCGTCCAGGTGCCATCGCAGGCGACGATCAGGCGGCGGCCGCCGCGCTTCGTCTCAGTCCCGAGGTGGGCGAAGCGTTCTACTGGCGGCGGTTCTTGGGTCACTGTGATGGGTTCGCCGGCCTTGACATGCACGCTTGGGTCGTCCGGGGGTGGGGATTGTGCTGTCTGAAAGGACATGCGCTTCTTCTTTAGCCTGCTTGCCGCTGCAGTAGCAGCCGCGGTCACGGCGGACTTGGTACGGTCTTTGAGGGTAGCCATTGTAGGTGCTCTTTAAGTGTTGCTACGTGTTTGGTATGTAGAGAGGACTCTCACGGAAGATTGCATCAGGTGTGCCTTATAATCACCGCGACCAAGGGAGCGGGAGGGGGGCATCGGTATATATAGCTGGAGCGTAACGATGCACGGCATGGCCACGGTAGGCAGGTGAGGCCTGTCCGTCGGTACACGGCACCGACGACGGGCGCCTCGCGCCAATGGCGGGCTGCAGACTGGGCATCTGCTGATCGGCGATGCCTTATTCGACCTCTCGGGCTGAGTTCTGGCTGTAGCGCCGTGTGACGGATATGTATCTGATGCGCCCACGGCCGGCTTGGGAAAGGCTGCTCGTAAAGTGGCATAAAAGTAGGGTCGCACTGAAGCCGTCGATCTCACTAAGATACAGTCAGGCCAGGGTCCATCTCCCGCAGTCCAAGGCTGAGGGCTGAGTGCACCCTTGCTAAGATGGAGTGCGCCCCATGCTTAGATGGAGTAGCTGAAATGCGCGGCTTGGCCGGCGGGTAATCTCCTAATTGGGTATTTATTGGGTATGTGGCAGATGCGGCCTGCTTGGCGGGTGGGAACACAAAAAGGAACGAGTGAAGAGGTGCAGAGTATAGGAACTACTGCATGTGTAGCTGTGTTCTGTGTCATATATCAATCACATGTTGTTGAGCGTGCGTCGGCGGCATAAACTGGCGAAAAGTCTCAGCCTTGTCATGTGTGTGTGAGTGGCTGAGTGGTCAATATTATAACATTATTGGCTTCGCTCCTATGAAAGAGAGAGAAACTGTACAGACAGGGACTATGAAGGGCCCTGAAAATACGACCCTGAAATATAAGCTTACTGTACTGGACCCTTAAATAATCATTGACAGATCTGGTCTCTATTGCAGCTCGCATTGCTCAGCTAATTAATAAATCGACAATGATGCTTTAACAGATTCTTGATGTCCCTATTTTGCTAACCTGGCATGCCTAAATTTTGATTTATATCAACGCCGTAACAATCATAACCCCTCCACATATGCTCTTACCCCCTCCACCTATGTCACACCCACTCACCCCTCCCTCCTCTCCTCCGGCTTCTGCCCATACACCACATACAGCGGCCAATACGCCTTAATCGACTTCATCCTCCACTCCTTCTTCACGCCCTTCATAAACACCTTCAACTCGTCCAGATTCCACCCCCCATACCTCGTCATACTCGCCAGGGTAATCGCCTCCAAATCCGACAGCATGCTCATCATCGCAAATGCCCCCGCATCCCTCAGCCGCTTCTCCTCATGCCACGGCCCCATCGGCCATCGATACTCCAGCACCACGCAATTCACAAACCCCGCGTCTATCATCTGTTGCTTTAGCGTCTCACCCTCGAAACGGAGACTGCAGCCCGCAGCGGCGAAGGTACGATCGGCTTCCTCATGCCAGCGCTTGATCATAGAGTTGGGGGGAAGCGAGTCGTCTTCGCAGCCCATGGAGACGCTGAATTCCTGTGCCTCGACCCAGCCGCCGGGCTTGAGCGCCTTGTAGCACTCGCCTAGGTACCTGGGCCAGTCGCGGATGGCGAGGCCGGAGCAGATGCGCGAGTGGATTAGGTCGAGGGGGTGCTCGAACATCCAGTCTTTGTCGATGTCGTCGACGCGGAATTGGACGTTGGGGGGAACCCTGTGGGGGGTGAGTATCTGGTGGGGCTTGTGTGTCCTCGAGGACTGGGACCAGGAGCTTACCAGTTGGGTTGGATGGGGGAGAGGTCAATTCCAATGACTGCGGGATTTTAGTAGAGACTCGGCGTATATGAGAGAGTGGGGGGTTGGCGGACCTTCGGCCCCTTCATATTGGTCGCCAACATCTATAGCCCAGATGCCAGTGCCAGTTGCCATGTCAGCGATGCGCTGCGGGTTCTTGACCGGCGCGAAGAAGAGCTTGTCCTCGAACATCAACCTTATGGAATGGTAAATCATGTCCATCCTGTCGGGCTTCATTAGTCATCTGGTAAACCGTAACCACTCCACCGGGAAACGTTAATTACCTATCCTGCTCCTTCTCGTCATTAGGCATGAGGTATTCTTCAATCTCCATTAGCCGTTGCGCGCCACGGGGTGTTCAGCGGGGACTTACTGCCTTCTTGATACTGCACCCCGCTTCGATCAGCATGCGGATCGTCGGAGAGCTCTCAGCCTCACCAGTCTTGGAAGAGTGATACATACAGCATGATAGGTCCTCCCATTCTCTTTCGGAAACGTAAACGCACTGGACCCTACAGTCTCATAGTACAGACCGCTATCCGCATCATCAGTCCCGTAGCTCGAATCCTCATCATCGAAGTTCTGCCCGCATCGTTAGCCCTCATGCCTCGCCACCCTATCCCAACCTCATCACACTGCCCTCTCCTCTCACCAAACTCTTGACTCTCTTGACTCCTCAGGGTGGAATAGCACTCACCATCACCACCGTGATCTCGCTCCTCTCCCCTACCCCAGCCGACGTCTCGCTCCCCCCTAGCGGCTCTTCCTCCGCCTGCGCCTGCGCCTCCGCGGCCGTGTCACCAAGCGCCTTTGCGCCCAGCACACTAGGCTCACCGCCCGAGAGGTGAGTCGGGAACATGGGCGGCTCCTCGCGCATGCTCATCTGCGCCGTGCGTTCTATCTCGCCTGGCGGTTGTGGGCGCACCATATAGTAGCTAGTACCACTGTCGCGCGTGGAGCTCACGCAGTCGGTCTGACCCTCAAGCGAGGAGTGTCTGAGCGACGAGTTGGAGCGAGTTAGGTCTACGACAAGAAAGCAGCACAATGGTAGTAAGTAGTAGTAGTAATAGCAGGAGTAGTGGAGTCAGGAAAAGCGGTTATTTCGACTTTTGCCACGGTAGAGAGGGGTAATATGTATGTATATATTTTCTTTCGCTGGGCATATCCCGCAATCGGGGGGGTAAGAGGGACGGAAGGAGGGGAGGAGGGGAACAAGGACCGGGAAGCTGGGTAGAATGCGGTCGGTACTCTCGATTATGCACGTCTTAGCTCCCTGTGCAGTGGCGACACGGTGGTCCGGTACGGTACGGTTGGTAGGTTACAGTAGGGGTATTGTGCTGTACAGTGCTTGGATTTAGCGCAGTTGTCCCCACGTCTGCCAGCGAGTTGGACACATGTCAGCATCCCACGGCCCGACCCCAAGGTCCCTCTTATCCCAGCACCATGACACCGGGATCCTTGACGGGATACTCTATTCGATGGGATAAAAGCCAAAAATGGTGCTTGGAATATGTCGACTGGGTCGCCGTATCTGTGCGCGGTGCTAATCGCGACTGTCTGTGATCGTCGATATTGGACCAATATCACTCATCGCCCGTCATCAACTGTGTATGCGCGCATTGTACGCGCATTATACGCGCATTGTACGCGAATTGGTAAAAAGCAGGATATATTTAAAAGGTTTTCGCAAGCTACAAGACCTAGCAATCCCACCCCTAGCTTGCGCGACCCAAAGTGTACGCATGCATAAAGGAATCATAAAGAACCGGCGCAAACCCCGCCAAGCCCAATCAAAGCTTCCATAGTTAGCCAAGTACCAACCAAGCAATATCCTACAGCTGCGCCCGGAACGCCAGACACCAGCAACCTCACCGCCCACCCCCCATAAGTTATCATTCGTGACAGATCCCATATAGACCATAGCCATTCATAGCGCACCAGATTAATCACCTAAGATCTCCTCATCCTCGTCCTCAACGATCTGTTCCTCTGCCTCGTCCGCGCTCGGCGGGCCCTCCTCGTCAAGTAACTCCTGTCTCCTCCGCTCCTCCTCATCGACCTCTTCGTCCTCGTCCTCATCATCATCTACCACTATCTCCAAACTCTTCATCTTCGCCCTCACCTCGCTCTCCTTCGCCCTCTTCCCTCCCGACGCCGTCCCCTTCTTCGCCTTCTTCGGACTCGGCTCCTCTAGAACCGCTAAGATCTGCGCGACGTTCGCCCCGAGCCTGCGTTTGTTGCGGAGCATGCGGTGTTTGAGCTTCCCCTCCATAGCGCCCTCGGCGTCGATAACGCGCGCGTAGATGGCGAGGACGAGTTTGGACGCGAGATCGCAGAGCTGTAGCTCGGCTTTCAGACCGTCAACCTGGCGCTCTGCGTCTGTGAGGTCCTCGTCGTCGTCTTCGGGGTCGGAGTCGATGTCCTCGGGGTCGTCGTTGTCGGCAGGCGGCTCGAGGGTCTTGTGCGCCTTGTTGGCGTAGTGCTTCTCGGCCGTCGCGAAGATGGAGGTTATCTCCTCCTGGACTTCTGGGGCGATGTGGCGGACGAGGGTAAGGAGGTGCGAGAAGTCGTTTTCAGCCAGTGCGGCTTCGGCCTTCTTGCTAGTGAGGATGGAGCGGAAGATGGTGTAGAGGTCGAGGAGGGAGCCGGTGGCTTGGAGGCGGCAGGGGTCGAGGCCGGCGCGGGATGAGAGTGTGCTAATGAGTTTGTCGGAGAAGGTTTCGGTGCGCTCTTTAATCTCATCGACGTCGACGTCGGGGACTTCTTCGGCATTTTCAACCGCCTCCTTCAGGGCGCGGCCCTTCCACATGAAGTAGAATAGCGCCGTCTGGATGGCGCTGATGACCAACTTATCCTCTTCGTCGTCGATATCTGGATCTGGAGTATCTAAGAATCCGCGGCCAACAAGCTCAAGAAGCATATCAATGACTGGCATTGTCGAGGCCCTGTCGCCTTTAGCGGCCTTTTTAGGTACCTTTTCAAATAGCTCCACGGGATTGCTTATTCCCGCCAGACGGTTGAGCCGGGTCACCGTCGTCGTTAGCTGAAGGACAAGCTGAACTTTAGTGTCACCCCTCACTGATATTTCAGTGCCCTTCGGGAAGCGCTTCCTCAAATCATCAATAGTATCGACCCACAGTGATTGCATCTGATCCTCCGTCGTCTCTCCGAGCTCTTCAAACGCCTGTGCATGCAACAAAGCAACACTGGCCTCCCTCAAAACATGCGCATCCGCATGGCTCTTAAACTGAGACTTGATCTCATGCAACAAGGTTGCATACGCAGTCGAGTCCTGGCGCAGCTCTTGGAAGATGCCCAGATTCAGCACGTGCTCGAGACGAAGGACCGCGGTTGACGTCTTCGGTTTGGACCCGAATAGCCTCAACAGGCGGGGAAGGACAGCTGCGAGTTTCCGTGCCGTTGTGTCTTCATCAGCGCGAGAAGCTGACTTTCCACCTTTCTTTTTCTGGTGGTGGTCCTCACCCAGTCTGGCCAGACTTGTCTTCACAACTGCGTGTAGAATTTCCAGGAGAGCGACTTCCTCTTTCTCTTCTAACTTGAATGCGTCCCTGACAGCAACAGAGACTGACCCGGCTTTCTGCTTATTGGAGTGATCGAACAACAGATATCCAGTCAGCATCTCCCAGTCTTGAAGCTCGGCGACTTTGTCGTATAAAACCTCTGCCGCAAGAGAGTATCTGGACTCAAATCCAGCGGCGTTGATTGTGCCATCACTAATAACGAGGTCATCATCTTGGCTCGATCCCTCATCTACAGCATCTCCGTCATCGTAATTCAACAGCACCTCAGCTAGAGCCTTCAGCTTAATCCAGCCCGAGCAAGGGTTTTCCTTATTCTCATCATCCAGAGTGAATGCCTCATCCAGCGCTTCCTCGCCACCAAGGTCTTCAATCTTAGACTCATACAGATCCTCAATATTGGCCGCGAAGAAGTTAACGACAGATTTCCGCACCCTTAGATCAGAGTCAAATATGAGCTTGCCGATAATATCAATGTCGTCCGGCTCCAGCATGCCTTTCTCGCGGATCATATCAAGGAGATCCACAGCCGATGCGCGAACGGTGGTCTCTGCATCTTTCGTTGCCATCTCGACAATGCGGGGACGGAATCGGTCGATGAAGTTGCGAATCCCGCCAAGCTCGCCGTACTTCATGATCCGTTCTAATTGTTTGATAACTTCATGTCGCGTGGCCCCGTTCTGATCCGACAGCAGCCAACCCAGGTATCGTAGAAATGTGCCTTCGTAGAATGTAGTTGGCAAAATGAGAATCCATTGTCCCAAGGCCTCGACACAGTCTGTTCTGATTTTCGGGTCCACGTCGCGATACCGATGGACAAACACAGTATCGAAGAAGTCCTTGATGGTTCCTTCTGAAGTCTCGCGATGTTGCTTTCCTTTGTCGATGTTTTTCTGATATGTCGCAAGGCGGCCCTTATTTGCTTTCGACCCCAACTTTTGTTCCTTCTCCATCAGCGTAAGCATATCTGCTGTGTTCTGGACTTGCGACTTCGCTACCTCGCACAGGCCTGTAGCGCATGCCAGTGCAATGACGGTCGCGGTGTGTCGGAAAGGGCGTAGGAAGGACGAGGACATGCTTGTGATCCACTGATGGATGTTCTCAATCAGCGCAATATCCTCGTATAGAACAGTAGTTGAATGCATCAGTCCCATCAGTGATTCGAAGAAATCTGTGAGACAGACTTTAAATGCGTGAGAGGACTTCGCCTTCGAGATCAATGGGTAGTCGGCGACATTCTTCTCCTTATGCTCGTCTTGGATCTCGTTGAGTCGATTTGGGCTGTTATCCGGGTCATTGATGTCGTCTTCCGTCACTTTGATATCGCAGCCGGCGCATTTCAGGACGCAGTTGACAAGGTCTACCATTGCTGCTGTGTTGTCTGCGTCATATTCACCAAGCCACTGTGTCGCAACATCCTTCGAAGATTTATCGCTCGTGAATATTTCAGCTGTAACAGTTAACATCGCGCGCGCACACACCTCACTGCTCACTCACCATAAAGCCCCTCCGCACCCTGGTCCTTAAACACCACCTTCCCAGTTGGCTTTTTCGCCCGACTCGGGAGCCTCATCGAATGCGCTTTCGCTTGTGGGGCACTGCCATTGACCTTGGCTTTCTTCGCAACCGGTGCGCTCTTTGTGGCCGCTGCCTTCGGCTTGGACTTCTTCTTCACGGGAGCCTCTTCTTCTTCGCTCTCTTCATCCTCGTCTTCCTCGTCGCTCTCATCTTCTTCTTCCTGCTCTTCTTCCCCATTCTCTACACCTTCCATATCATCGCCACCCCTTTTCCTCTTCCCGCCTGCGCCGGCATTCTGAGACGACTCGACCTCCGGCTGAAACTTGTCGGGGACCTTCACAGCTCTTCCCGACTTGCGCCGCTGGCTTGCTGTCGCTTCTACGGTCGAAGCCATCGCGTCGATTTTCCGGGACTTTTATTACCAGCAGGCGTGCGCGATTAATCGATTGATGGCGTTACACTCCGAACATCGGTTTGTCGTGAATTGCGATGCGAACGCGCTGATTGTCAACATGAAATACCAAGTCGCGTCGATGTTGGAGAGACGCGAAGTGCGGGCTGAATGGACGCACTTTAAGGTTTAGCGCGAAGTTGGTCAATCAAGCGCTAGGCCGTATTAGTCCACTTCTGGCCTCGACTTTCTTATCTCTCTAACAGGTTTCAACGATGGGAGAATCCAGCAATATAATTAATCCACTTGGCCTTTGGTGCGTATTCCAAACATAAATACCCTCTATGTATAGCTAACCTCATTGTAGATATCCTACCTCCTACATCACGCATTCACTTGCATCTATCTTTATCCCAGCCATGCATAGATAGGCCCACCATGGCCACCTCTCCCTTCCCAGTATCCTTCTCAAAGCCGGGAGAAGGACATATAATTGCTCGTTTACTTCCCAATGGCTTTTCTGGCCTCGCCAAAGCCACTTTTCAGTATCCTTTAAAGATCATCACTCCACCATCTCCAGTTGGGGATCTAAAATCCGCCCTCGCCTTTCTTCTAACTTACGGCGGCGGTCTTGTTGCGGGTGATCAAGTCCATCTCAAGGTGAGAATAAATTTCATAGTCTACGAGATAACGCACAGCGAGCCTGTCCTGCTAGGCATTTCGTTCTGCGTATTGTCTTCAAAGTCACGTTTCCTGCTCCATCCACAAACCCCAGCCACAACGTCGAGTCTAACATCTCTCCAGATAGACGTCCACCCTTCCGCCAAACTCACCATCGCAACACAAGGCCACACCAAAGTCTTCAAATCCGCCACCCCCACCCTCCAATCCTCCCAAACCCTCTCAGTCACCCTCTCCGCCTCCTCCGCCCTCTGCCTCCTCCCCGATCCCGTCCAGCCATTCGCCGACTCCGTCTACGTTCAATCCCAGATCTTCACCCTCCACCCAACCGCAACCCTCTGCCTCCTTGACTGGGTGACCGCCGGGCGCACCTCACGGAACGAGAGCTGGGATTTCACATCCTGGTCCGGCCGGAATGAGGTTTGGTGCGCCGCCGACGGCGACGATGAGGATAAGGCCCGCCCCCGGCTGCTACTGCGCGACAACCTCATACTGGATGGCGACGCGCTGATTCCCGATGATAGCACGGCCGCGCTGCCGCTGAAAGACAAAATGCACGCGCTTGCCGTGTTCGGGACGCTCATCCTGGCCGGCCCGCTAATGGCGCCGCTATCAGCCTTCTTCCTCGCCGAGTTTAGCGCGCAGCCGCGGATTGGGGCGAGGGACTTCAGGTCAAAGGAGGCGGTAGAGCGGGACGGGCAGACAGAGGCGTCGGACGAGGAGGCGTGGCGGGCGCGGCGACTTACGCAGGAGAAGGAGGACGGGGTACTCTGGTCGGCGGCGAAGGTGAGGGGGTGTACGGTAGTTAAATTTGGGGCGAAAGGCGTGGAGGGCGGAAGGAAGTGGGTAGGGGGCATGATTTTACGACAGGGAGGGGTGGTCGATGTGTTTGGAGAGGATGCGCTGATGTGTGTCCGCTGACTTGGATAAGAACTACTACAAATATCACTACGTTCAGTTCAAACAGTGCAAATCTTATCTGAATCGCTTTTATACTAGCCTACCCACCGGCGAGCTCCTCCTGGCCTCGTGCCATACCCTTATACTCTTAACAACACAGCATCGCGAGACTATCGTACAAGTACAAACCCGCTTGAGGAACCTAAGATTAGATGTTGGATCCCCAACCCACCGCCCACCGCCCACCATCCCATACTCACCGCCCGCCACGAGCACAAGGCGGGAAAAAAACAAAAAGTACTAAAAAGTAAACGACATGGACGAAATTTCGAATTAGGATTGCAGTCCAGAACAAGGGCGACAAGATCCTGGCCACAAAATGGCAGAAGGCGTAGGTTTTGCGTAATGGTCCAGGTCAGGGGAGGGTCGGGTTACCCAAGTTTCTTGAAGTCGAAGAAACGATTATTTTTGAAAGAAGCTGTAGCATGAAAATTGCCAAGTGGGAGGCAGATGTAGTGGTTGCAGTAGGGATCCGAGTTACCAAATGAATTGCATAGACGACTTCATGAGCCCTAGAAGCTTGAGTCGAAGTTGGGCGATGTATGTGTGTGGTCAGGCAGAGCAGCAAATACTACCTTCATACCTCCTTGATACCAAAAGTCGCAAACGTGCACCTGTAGCTGTAGTGTTGCTTACCCCTGTTGCAAGAGGGAAGAAAAAGCTGAAAGGTTCAAACCCGTACCCACCCAAGCCACCTGCCGTCAAAGAAGCTTGCTTGTTTAGTACCGTCGTAGCTTTCTCGGGTCTTCGATGTAGCCGTTGTTTCCGTCGTCGTACATGCGCTTCCTCGACATATCCTCTTCGCGCGGGCGTCCACCATACCCTCCGTCTCTGGGTTCGCCTCTGGGTTCGCCGCGGCCCATGTCGCGTGGGTCCCGATCTCTTGGATCGCGGTCTCGTGGGTCGCCGCGTCCAGAGTCTCTGTCACGGTATCCTCCGCTCTCACGAGGTCTTACCGGCTCCATGTTGCTTCCGCTAACACCACCGCGGTAGTCACCTCCTCTTGAACCACCATATTGATCACCACCTCCTCTATCACCGCCTCCTCTGTACCCACCCGAACTTGGTCCTCTGTCGTCGTACGGAGGACGGCCGCCACCGCGTGGTTCATACCCACCAGGAGCAGATCCAGCAGCAGGCCCATTACGGTCCGGCGAGCCTTGGCCATACCCGTTGCGAGAGTAGCCACCGCCGCCTGGTCGTGGTCCGGCCGGGGCGTTTGGCGGAGGCGCTCCAAATCCTCTATCGCGGTCACCTCCTCTGCCACCATCACGGCCACCAAAGCCACCACCTTGATAGCCGATACCACCTCTACCTCCTGCTCCACGGTCTTGGAAACCACCACCACCTCTTCCACCTCGGAAGCCACCACCGCCGCGACCTCCATCGAACCCTCCCCTGAATCCACCACGGAAACCAGGTCCAGGTCCGCCGGCAAATCCACCTTGTCCCATAGGACGGGGTGGGACAGCCTTGGTGTAACCTCTGCCTCCGAGGCCGCCACCGAAGCGACGTGGCTTCCAGCCCTTGACGGTGCGGCCACGTTCGACGTCGACTTTGATGCGTCGCTCTTTGATTCTAATGCCGTCACATCCATCTAGAGCAGCTATTAATATGCGCAAGAGCGCGTTTGTTAGTCTTGTTACCCCTATAAAATATACCTTCATCGGTGGAAGAGCAAACAAATGAAAGAAAGGAAAAAGAAACAGGATATCCCAGTAGGCAAGCTTGAGGGCCGTGGGTACTTAGGGACTCTCCGAATCAGGGAAGATAGATTGATAAATCGTCTGGGCAAGAGTGTGGGGTTGGGGGTATATGTGGCCGCTTTACCTCTCATGTCTTTCTCACGCTCAAAAACAACGAACGCATAGCCGCGATGCTTCTTCTTCTTCTTGTTCGGCTTTTCGTCTTGATGGGTATCCGTTACAATGCGGATCTGTCGATTGACATTAGCACAGTACAGGAGTTATTGTAGAATTGGAATACATACACGCTCGATGGGACCAAAGCGCCCAAACTCACGCTCCAGATCCTGCTCTGTCGCATCGTAACTCAGGCGCGCAACAATCAAAGTCTTGAAAGCATCGCCGCGAATATTCTGGTCCTCTTGAGGTTTATCTAGAGCAACAATATTAGCTTTATAATCTCTGTAGGATTGTAGACGACAACATCTGGCGCCCTGTGAGGGGGTCTCACAATCGGCTGGGCCCTCCTTCAAGAGCTTCTCCTGTGCCTCCTTCTTCTCCAATCTAAGTCTATCCTTGCGCTGCAGCCAGCTCTCCGTCGGCTCATACTTATCCGTAGCTTTATACTCCTCCAGCGCAGGTAGGAATGCAGCCAGGCCCGAGATGGTCGCGGTCATCCGGTCCTGAGGTGCATGATCACTGGGGGGAACCCATCGCAGTCCTGGGCGCGGCGCAAAGAGCGCGAGGAGGTTGGGGGGTAATTTGTCCGTCATCAGGAATGATGTGGATGATATAGAGGTAGAAAGCTCTCCGTCCAAAGGAGCTGTTGGAATCGGACAACCTGGTGGATGAAGTTGTTGAAGGTACGAAACAAGCGTCAAGGCTGCCGTTCCAGCTTCTGTTGCGAGAGACATCAGCGCGTCAAGCTTGGACCGCGAAGCGAGAAATTTCCCAAAGTCACGTGGCCGGAGCCTTATTTTTGGGATTCAGTAGAACGTCCGAGGAAACCACGAGTGTAGAGACCAGCACAAGTCAATTACACATCATGGGTGCGAAAGCGTTAAAGAAATTGTCCTCTGGACAGGTAAGATTCGTCTGCGCCTGTTTGGCCCCGCATGTTTGCTAACAACGCTTCTAGAATGGCGTTGGCGCCTTCATCTTGCAGTGCAAGAAGCTCGATTTCCACTACTGCGACTGGGCTGGTAGCTCAAGGGGCATGAAGTATGTTTCTATTTCCTTCTCCTACCTGTCTAAAGGTATTCAATGCTAACATCCCTCAGCGCCTTCCTCCGCGACCAACTCCCCGCCTTCGCTGCCGCCAACCCAAGTATCGAAATCACCGTGTCTCCTCGCCCGAGCAAACACCCGGTCATCAAGGGCACATTCATCAATGGTCGCGAGAAGGCAATTTGCGTCAGGAACTTACAGCCGATGTCGATTCTACAGAAGGCTGTTCTGCTGAGGGATGCGTCGGGCGAGAAGCTGAAGACCGAGACGAAGCCTGTCAAGTCTATCAACGACAGTGTGAGAGGTATCTGGTCGCCATACCACAGCGGGCCGATGACGGTCTAGGGTCGGAATATGGATGGATGGCTGTGTGATTTGTATGAAGAGGAAGAATACCAGAAGTTGGGGCATTGAGGGCGTTTAGGGATGACTGTATACTATGTACAAAACCGAAATAAGAGCGAATTACATCTAAGAGCATATTGAGGATACAAATTGATTCACAAGGCAAGCACATGTCAATATTCAGTGGACTGAGCGTACACGTTCAGTTATTGGTGACATGATCACGGTGGTCTACCGCCATGGCTTATTTGAACGGACTTTTGAGCTACATGAGAACTTTCAATTCTACGTTCTACTTTTATGCTGCAAAGTAAAAGCTTGCCGCCATTTCACACTCAAATAGGCATATTTAACCTAGAAACCGCTTACAAGCGGGCGTTGACGATATCAACAACTACAAATGGTCAGCGATCGCCTCTATTTCGTTTAGGGGGCAGAACTTACACGCTGGCTTCAAGCTAGCACCTCCAACCAAGAACCCATCGATATCAGGCTGGGTAGCCAGGTCCTTGCAGTTCTTCTCGCTGACAGAGCCACCGTAGATGATTCTCGTCTCCTGTGCGACCTTGTCGCTGATAGTCTTCGCCAACCACTCGCGGAGAGCGGAGTGGACCTCCTGCGCCTGCGCGGTGGTAGCGACCTTGCCGGTGCCAATAGCCCAGATAGGCTCGTAGGCAATGACGACGCTGGCCCACTGCTCAGCGCTGATAGCCTTAGCGACGGCACCGAGCTGTGCGGTGACAACGGCGACGGTCTCGCCCTTCTCGCGCTGCTCGAGGGACTCGCCGCAGCAAAGGATGACGCGGACGCCCTGGTCAAGGGCGTTCTTGGTCTTGGAGGCGACGAATTCGTCAGACTCCTTGAGGATGACACGGCGCTCGGAGTGGCCGATCAGGGTCCAGCCGATGTTGGAGTCCTTGAGCTGGGCGGGGGAGATCTCGCCGGTGAAGGCACCCTCGTTCTTGTCGTAGACGTTTTGGGCAGCGACCTCGACCTCCTTGCGGAGCTCGGCGCGTGCGAGAAGGAGGTAGATGGCAGGAGGGGCGACGACGACCTCTGTGGTGTTGCGTTAGATATATTAATGCAATACAGAGTAAATGTTGGAAAAGACGCCATTCGTGCTCGGGAAGGTCTTCGAGGGATAGAGGCACGGTTGGCCAAGATGCTGTTGCACTCGCAGACAGATCAATCATCGGTCAATGGGCAGCGGCAGCTCCATCATATAGACAAGCACCGTGATTCAAAAACAGTATAATCTGGTGGCAGCCAAGCTTGTCAGGTATAATCGCCCACGGCCAGCTTCGGGTAGATTCTCTTTCCCCCGGACGAAGACGCGGCCAACTCCACAGACAGAAGCTACTGAAATCTCTCGAGACTACTCTTTATCCAGACCAACAGTCCCTCAGATTCGAATACAGCCATCCAATTCCCATTTCATTGGGCTCCATTATGAATGACGTCGATTCGATAAGTACATACCGACTTTAGGGTCGAGGTTGGCCTCGTTCAGTCCACTGATGATCTTCTTGATGCTCTGGACAGAGCCATTCCTGTAGATAAACTATTAGCTCTCTGTATCTACCTCTCATTTCCCCATATCAATCGCCCTGAAGCTTCAGCTTCGTCGTCCCAAGCACCGAAAGAGTCCCCCCGCTATCGCTCTCGCACAGAATGGCAGAACTTACATCTTAAAGTTACCACCGACGAAGAATTGACGAGCCATCTTGACTGATTTTTAAATATAAACTTGGTGATTTGAAATGAAGAAGGCTACCAAAAGGTGTATAGTATACAGTATGTTGAGGGGTTGTTGAACAAATTGCTCCAGATATCGGGCCCCGAAATATTAGTGGGGGTGATGACCTCAAGCGGGGCACGCTCATCCCGCCCTCTGACGACTTTTCCCGGCGCTTTCGCAACTTCTATCCGCGGCGCCTACCATGAGAGTTACCCGGAGGGAACGACTACATGTGAAAATCACCACGGACTTCAGCTTAAGATAAGATATCTACATTTCTTTTCTTTTGTCTATTTATGTGCTGATGACTATTTTCGATTTCCAACGGTCCTCAAGATCCTAAATGCAGTCAGATAATTGCTTTTCCTTTAAAGCGCACCCATTTATATAATATGCGTGTGTTTCGTTCCATACGCAGCCCCATGCCGGGACAACGCATCGCCCAACCCCCCCTATTGGCCCCATCGAGGCATCTGGCTCTTTGTCCAACCCTACGGTGCGAGCCGGCCCTCCCTTCATCCCCTGCCTCCCATCCCTTCCATGCACCCACAGCCCTCTACACTATATGCGGTCTCATCCACAGCGTTGCAGGTAGCAGTGGCCAGGATCTCATATTGGAGCGTATCCACGTCCACCAACCCTCATTTATGCCTCTTTGGGGATGATGCAGCAGCGCTACTGTCTGATTTGCGGTTGAGCAACGGGTCGGGCCTCAACGCAGAGGCGGATGAGGCGATGTGGGGGGGCTTATCATCCAGGCTTCAGCGGAGGGATATTAACCTTATATGGACCTTCTCTGCTTCTTCTCCTGTTGATGATGGGTTTTATCATGTCTTGATTGAACCTTCATCTCTTTTGTTGCCCTCATTATGTCAAGGTAAGATAGACAGATTATAGAATGAATGCTGATACTTCATTTACTGTACTATGATATACTGTTCATCAAAGGAGTCTCCTGCTCCTCGATTTCTCCATCTTGCTTGTGCGAGACCGTGGTCTGCTAACGTTACATACAATCATTAAACCGCCCATACGTGAGACAAAAGGAGACCCAGCATCCTCGATATACTCCCACAGCCCAAAGAAAATACACGGATCAGATAGCAAGCGTCCCGCAATACTAATCATCCTCCAGATACACACTGGCAATTTTGCACAGGAAAAACATGCTCATACAAATCGATCAACAAGATCAGAAAATAGGATCCAACTTGGTCCTCGTCCGATGGAACCTAGTACCGATACGGCCTCGGCTCCCTTCTTGGCTGGAACGGATTCGGATTCCGGACATAGTCAAACTCTCTGTCCTCTTCCAGAGGAATACGCTGCAACCCGCCGCGGAGGGGATACTCGTACTCGTTGCTGCGTCTCCTAAGCTCCGGTGACCAGCGGTCACTGCGTCCGCGCTCACGAGGCAGCGACGACAGCGGCGCCGACGACATGGAAGACACCGACGGCGACATCGGCGGGTCCCGATACAGCCTTTCCCTATCCTCATCAAGATACCGTCTCGGCGCATACCCACCACGCCCCCCATCGCTTCGCGGGTCCCGCTCATACGGGCGCGAAATCCTCGCCGCGTTCTCCCGCACCATCGCCTCCCTCAGCGCATCCTCGCGCATAATATCCTCGGCAGCATTCAGACGGCGCTGCTCCTCGCGAAAGCGAGCGTCGTCGTCAGCCGCACGCTCGATATTCGAGATCATGCGCTGCGGCGGGGCCGCGTACTGCGTAGCGGGTTGAACGATAGCGGGCTGGACGATAGCTGGCTGGGCGATAGCAGCGCGAGTGGCGGCTGCGACACCCATAGCGAAAGCCTCCGTATCGAAGCCGGGGTTTCCGATCGCCGGGCTGGGCTGGCCGTAGCTGTTCACGCGTGCGCCGGCGAGGGGGCGGTCGAAGTGCGGGACGTCAGGGGCGTAGGAGACGCTGTGGCGGCGCGAGGAACGCGGGGGACGGTCGACGATGACGAAGTCCTCGCCGCGGTTGTGGTAGTTGCCTCGGCGGCGCTCGCGAGAGCGCTCGAGCGGGCGGTGGGTGCCGGGGTACTTGCGCCCGCCGGAGCGGGAGGAGGCGCTGGTGTGTGGGGTGGCGTCGCTGTCGTAGATGCGACTGAAGTCGGAGTCGGAGTCGGAGTTGGAGTCCGAGTCGCTGAAGCTGCCGCTTGAGTAGCCGTCCGAGTCGTTCATCATGCGGACTTTGTGGCCGGCGACTTTTCCGCCCTTTGGCGACTTGTGGCCACCGGGTGTGCCGGGGCGGTGGTCTTGTACAATCTTGACGCCAGCAGGGGCGTTCTTGTTTTTGACAGGTTTGGCAGAAGGATCTCCTTTCGGCTGTTGTTGTTGGTAGACGCCCTTGTTGTTCTGGGGCATATACTGTCCACCACCCATTTGCTGCTGTTGCTGTTGCATCGCCTGCGCCTGTTGTTGCTGCTGCTGCTGCTGTTGGAAGATCTGTGCCTGCTGCCTGTGCAAAGCTTGCAGGCGCGCTCGCTCCTGACGTTCACGGTACAACTGGATAACGTCGACGCCCGGGAGTGGGGCGCGCTTGAGGTAGATAGTCATGGAGGTAGTCTCTTTCTTGCCCGTCTTTGAGTTGGTAGATTCCTCGCGGTGAAGCTGGGCAAGGACCCACTCGAAGATCTGGCCCTCGCGCTCGGTCATGATCTTGCTGTCGAGGATGTTGGTGACCTGCGTGCTCTGGTTTGGGAACAGGCGGGCCTTCTTCTCGGTGATGGAGAGTTTTCCGGCGTCGAGCTTCTGGATCGTCTTGATGATCTGCTCTGTTGGGTAGGATTCCTGGTTGATTGTGACCTTGGCCCAGCGCTCTCGCTTTTTGGACTTTGAGTCGTCCTTATCTTTGCCGTCCTTGCTACCCCAGCCTGACCAGTTGTCTTTCTTCTTGTCCTTGGAATCCTTGGAGTCCTTGTTTCCTTTAGAGCCTTTGGAGTCTTTGCCGTCATCGTCATTGCTTGGGAGAAGAGTGAATACTTCATACGAGGTGAGCTGCTTCTTGCAGAAGGACTCGGATTCCGTCTTCTCGGGCCGTATGTCATGGATCCGGGTGGAGGCGTTGATAACAGTGTCTGCGCGGTAAGCGGGAACGGGACCACCCTGCTGGAAATTCTGTTGGTACACAGGAGCAGGAGCGTACTGCTGCTGTCGCGGCTGCTGAGGTTGCTGAGGACGATTCATAGGAGGGCCACCTTGGACCATTCCGGGCGGTGCTTGTTGGAAACCATGGTTAGGAGGTGGTGGCGGCATGCGGTTGGCGTTGGCCGCCATTGTTGCGGTGTGTCCCGGTGGATGATAGGAGCGGGAGTCTATACGAGTTCACGTGCGGGGGATGAATAGAGGCCAGCACTATCGAGAGTTGCGGAGGTGAGAAGGCTTCGCGGAACGAGGACGGAGCCTTGGGGTCTTCTATCACTTGGATGTGTATACACGCGAGGCTCGCTCGATGAACGCTTATTTCTGATCAGGAAATTTCGGTTCAGATCAGCTGAAAGTGAGGCTTTCCAAGGGGGGGTTGCGGGAAATAAATAGGTGTGGTGATGGGATATTGGTGGTCTGGCACGAGAGGCAGGCTTCCGCCGGCAGCCTATCGAAGTGAGGGGTTCTCAAGATAGCAGCGGGGTATCAGTCCAGGGTACAGCGACCACGAGTAAGCGCCACGATTAAATTCGTCAGGAGAGTCGGTCTGGGATTTGGGGAGACGGGAAAGAGGGAGGAATTCTGTTGTAATAATAAAGTATTTTTTCCCCTCGTGGAACACAAACCTCAATGTGTTTTCCAAGCTGACCTGGCGCACTTGCAGCCGGTCTGCACAAGGCACGCCCGAGAAATGTACGTGAAGCACCCACATGGATTAAACATAGCCATGACGCCTCGCAAGGGCCAATAAGGCTGAGCGAGCGCGAAGGAAGCAGAGGGTAGTATTTGGTGCAAGCAGCCTGGCCGGTCGTGGTTGTTATCAGGTAAATCAGGCAACAGCTGCAGGGTGAGACTCCGGCTCCGAAATATGCGGGTTCCGGGAGGTGAACTTTCACCGAGAGCCTCACGGGTGTTGTACAACGACACAACACAACGCATTGTTCATGATGCCAGTATTCTATAGTTACACATGAAGATACTTGTGAATATAATTTTCTTTGTTTCGTGGTTCCCAAAGCGAAAGCGAGGCTTACACCGTGCCGGCCCGTGGACTGGCCCTTGCCGCGAGGCGAAGCACAAGGCACCGCCCACTCACCACACCCAAGGAAGGAAGTTTCAGGAGACTGTCGCAAATCGAGTTGCGCATCTTTCACTCGTTGTCATCAATTCAATCGAACTTCTCCCACCTCCCAGAAGGGCAGCTCAACAAGCGCCCGGTGTGTAAATGCTTATGCATGCCATTTATTGCTGCATGCGATCGCGTCGATGGCCCCAGACCGGCCGAGAATACAGGCTATGCTGTTCGCTGGCCGTCATGCACAGCACTATGGTAAGGAGTTTGCATCCCTGGCCAGTCAGACCAGAGCAGTCGGTCGGTCCAGTAGCGAGCACCAGCTGCAGGATGAGAGATCCGCCAACTCCTGCAGCCACGTCGTGGCTTAGAGGCGTCCCCAAGGAATCAGGAATCAGGGATCAGGAATCAGTAAGCACGATGCGATGCCCCAGAAACTCAAAGATCCGTATTCCTAATACTCGATGTCCTCGTGGATCGGTGAAACTTAGGCGCATCTCGAGCAGGACGAGACATGACAAACGTTTCGGCGGTGAGAAGGCAAGGCTAGTCTTTGGTTCGTTGATTTACACGACGATTACACAAAGATGCGTCTGGATGAGGGCGCAAGGCTGCAGGTATCCAGGCAAACCAATCAGCGCATCTCCCATGCCTATAAAAATCACATGACTGTGAAGGATCTCTATCAGCCACCGAGCCTTCAGCCACGATTCCTTCCTCTCCTCCAATAGAGTGGCCATCATGCCGTTGCAGATATGCCAAAGCAAGGAGTACGGTTGGCCCGCCGCGCGGACAAATAGCCCAGTTTACGGTTGAGCTATAGCCAATACGGCTGATGGCCCCCAGTTACTATATCGCGGACCGGAGCGACGAGGGAACTAACCAGCCGAACTAACCAAGTGCTCTCATCGGAGCCCCGTGGATCTTCCTTCGCGCACCCCATTCTCGAATTTACCCGCACAAGCAACCAATACGATTGGCGAGGGTGCACACAGGATAACTCGTACACGCCTCCAGCCAGCTGACGAGGAGCCGGGTCGGTGAATGGAAGGGGGTGTTGCGCCATGGACGCTGATTCGAGGGGGAGCCGATGGGGGTGTGCGACAACTGTTAGCCAACATCTGGCGCACCAACTAACAGATTCAGACCGATGGTCTGGGGCAACGCGGCTGCAGGAGGAATGCCTTTGTGCGAGAGTTCACCGGGGCTACTGGGCGCTTTTGGTGGTGGCTATGGGCGTTGTTGGGGTGTGGTGATGAGTCAGTCCGAGGGCGACTTGTGATGGTTCTTGCGGTGGATAGCAAGTATGAAACGGGCCTTGCATGGCCATTCTGCATATGCATATGCGAGATGGGGTATGTATCGGACGAGACTTTTTGGCTATGGCGACCCTATGTGAGGCAACGCGTGGCGTTTGAGACAACTCGACCGGTTCCCTCAAGCCTTTTGTTTTCTTTTTTTTTGTTCAAGACTATACTATAGAAATGCAGCGAGTGCTGCGCGAATTCTCATACCGAAGATACCGAAGCCTCACGGGGTGACGGAACTTTGAAGCAGAGCCTTACCTTATCAGCCATGACCGGCATATATGGTTGCCAACTCAGCGAGATCATGACTCAATGCAGCATCTGTCAGCTTAGGAGAAGAGAGAGTTTTGCGATTACTGTACATACAGTACAGTCACTTGCAATTCCGGCTTCCCCTTCGAACGCATCGTTGCAAAGATGAACCCTTGCTTGAGTTAAGGAACTTAGAACGCTATGCCATACTAAGTATGGCGCAGTACCCTGCCTAGATCTAAATGCATTACTAAGCAATGTATGAGCGATCATACATTAGGCGGCAATATTACACCATTTTAACATTATTGTCACCCTCATTTCATGACTCTTGTGTGACCCTATCGCGCATTGCGGGCCTTGAGCCACTTATTCCGGCCTCCGATTATGGTAGGGGATGGCATAATGGAGGTGTTAGAGCAGTTAGAGGTGAAGAAGCATAGGGCCCCAGAGGTGTTTGAGGCATGGCCTTGTTGACTACAACAGTGACAGAGATGATTAATCTAGACATGTTTCGAGAACTTTTACGAAAGAATGGGAATAGTTTAGCGAGGAAAGTAACGTCACTAACAGGTTACCTTTCTTAAGATGCTAAGATAACGAAGAGTGTGTGAGCATCCACCAAAATATCAAGCTCTGGGAGTTTACCACCTCGTCTCTTATCCTCTAAAGCAGCCTCGCTATCAAAATCGCAGGTAATCCTCGCAGTCCCGCATACTTGAAGATGGACCTTATCGCCGCTATCAAAGCCTACACGCACAAGCACAGCCTGTTTGACACCAGGAATCCAGCATACCAAATCTCCCGGCTCTGCCTGACTTGAGGCAATTCCTGTCTTGTAGGGCGTCCTTTCGCGAGTCATTTGATTCATCTGGAACAAGTATCGATCATTATCATCCCTCAGCTTCGATACAGCTGTAAATTTAGGCAAGGATTTCTTCTCCTGTACCTGTTTGATATGTGATAATTTCCATGTCATTTCATCGAACGGGTTATTGTAACCTGTTTTCGGACGCCAACAGAGAACGCTCATATGGCTGTGACATAATTTTGCCAAGCTGGCTTCATCTGCGTCCAATATTTTGCGCATCAGATTGTTACTCTCCCAGTGCGCATGGCTCAGGTCATCGGTGAAGTTAGATTGGAGCGCCATGGCCCACTCATCAGCTAGTTGCAAGCTGGAAACGACGTCGGTGGTGGTTGGGCCCAGGTATTGAATGCACCCGTAAACATAGGCACGGAGGGTGAAAACATCTTGGTTGCCTGACACTTGCCCTTCAAGGATCAACCTAGTGGCTTCCTGGGGGCTTGGGTGCGCCACACTGTATACCGGCCCCATTCCAGGACCTAGGAGGAGGCCTCTAACCATCCTCCCAAATTCGACAAGGTCAGACCCCCAGAGTAAGCTGTGGTCGTTCATAAATCGCATCGTATCTGTCCAGACGTCAATCTCACGTTTTCCGTAGTCCATAGGGAATCCTCGTGCATCCACTGCTAGTCCAACTAATCCATAGATCTTGTCTCTTGGGTCTGTACATAAGGCGTCGCGGTGATTCTCGAGAAGCTTTCGCAGAGTATGGCCGCCCTTGTATTTCTGCTTGAGTAGTTCATCGAGATGGTATGGGCCCCCAAAACGCTCTTTAGGGGCCTTATACGCAATTAGCTTGATAAATGTTTCCCAGTCGATGATGCGACGGCAGCCAAAGCAAACCTGAATACGATGGGCCCTTCCAATTTCTTGAATGATCCAAACCCTGTCCCAGTATCTGTCAGTTCGCACCTCCTCTGCAAATTCTGCCTCGCCACCTGTATGTCCGTCTCTGGCAGGAGTCGACGAGCAGTCGCTGTCCACAGTCGAGCTGTTCGGGGCCCCAATGGATTCGTCGGATATATTTTTCCTGGCAGGCTCAGGCCCGGTCCCCATGTGTTCCTTTGCGTCGGCAGACTCATATTTGGCGTACTTCTTCCCAAGCCATACTAGAACCGTGTCCGCGCGAAAGTAGACGTATGGCATCATCTGGAGCTGCCGGTTTCGCTCAGCGACGTCCGCTTGGTTGATGGATATCGCGTCAATCCAGACTGGCCTTCGGTCAGGCTCCCGACGCAGGAACTGGAGAGCATCAAAAAGATTATGCGTGACATGGAACTCAGCGCCATTGAGGAGGATCTTCAACTTGTCGGCCTCGTCGCCCCACATATACGATAGTGCCTGGTATTTCGGCCTGTCGCCAAAAATAGCATCGATGAGGGTGCAGGAAATAGGATCATCGTCCTTTCCCGCAGGCTCAATGCAAACTAGCCGCGTGCAGTCCTTGTCTAGCTGCAGTGCCGAGTACTTGAAAGCTTCAACGTGGGGCTCTGAGGAGGCCGCGCTAGTTCCGGAGACTGGTCGTGAAACCAAGTCTGTGCCGCGCCGTCGCGCCTGATTAGCGTCCATAGCGGCTCTTGCCCCAATTGTATGGGGAGATGTGGATAGAGTATCGAAAATTAAGGTCGGTATCGTGGATAAGGTTCTTTTTTTTTTTTAAAGTTGCAAAGACGACAAGAATCACGCTGCCGGACTCAGCGTCCAAGCCACACAGCACGGCCATTCACCTGATCCAGGTCACCTGTCTGCCAATTCCTCAACTGTGTCAGTGCCCAAAGTGGACCTGTGGTCCGTGCTCGCAATTATGCTGAAGTGTGCGGGGTGAAGCCGGTTCTGCAAGCGACTGTACAGCTGTGGGAATTATAGTAGTCGGTATCCTCCTCTCCTGTAAGACTGGTGATGGAAACCGATCTTCTTCCGAAAGAGCTTTCGATCCTGTGCGACACCTTTTAGA
>JPKE01000862.1:0-17560 GCA_000750995.1 Pseudogymnoascus sp. VKM F-4520 (FW-2644) | reverse complement strand
CTCGGTGATAAACCACGTTATTTAAGTTCCTAAAATTTAACACAACTTCTTATAACGTAACTTAACAGAATTATTTATATAAGCAGATATATCATTAAAGCAGTTTACTTTAATTTGGCCTTACTAGGATGTTTGTATCACGTTATGTTCTAGATATATAAAGAAATATAAAACGCGTCTTATAATTTAGATCGTGGTGTTCGAGCTTCGGGTTTAGTGCCCGCCCTAATTGAGGAACGCGCGTGCACGGACCTGCCGCCGCTTTCGAGCTGTATAAAAGGCAGCTCAACCCCCCGACTGTCTCTCTCCACCGTCCCTCTCCTTCCCAACATTCTCGCACATGCTGCGCTCATCGTGTGACGCTTGGCCCCTTCGCCCCCTCCACTGCATGGCCCCGCCCAACAGATCCCCCTGCTCGGCCTCGCCGCAGCTGAAAACCCGCAGTGGCACATGGACGCTTCGCAAAGCCACAGCCTTGATTTCCGCCCTTCGATAGTCGCGCCTTCCATCTTTCCATGCCCCCGAGCTCGTTGCGATGGTAACGAGCCCTTAGAGCATCGACCTCGTCTTGGTCAAGATGCGAGAATGAGCTGAGCTGCGTTCTGATCGACCTGCCTCTCTTGCCTCTCTTGCGCACCTCTTCATCGTCGCACACATTCGAAGCCTGCACGAACTGCCTTGAGAGTGCCTTGCGCTACGATCTAGCCAATCGCAAAAATGACTCGCGGTGACATGGCCGGTCTACGCAAAGGGTAGCACCTTTTGCAACATTGTGAGTTACAGGCACTAAGCAGCGACGTCTGCCTCAGTCTAGGCTAATATTTGAGAGAAGGGCCGATTTCTGTTTGCGAGCCTAGCTTGTTGGGGGGCTGTACTCACATCCTAGAGATCGAAGGTGGAGATCCCTCTCAAAGGCCATAGCGGCCACGACCATCCATGCGTTGAAGGCTGCGGTTCACCTTCATTTCGAGGCACTGGTGCGGGAATCCTACTGGGATTGCGGACAATTGGATACAGAGAGTGAACAACTATTGCAGTCTAGTAGAGTCGTCTGACCTCGGATACCGCTCCATCCGACCACTACTGGTTCAGTGAGACTCTCAAAGCGATCACCTTCACAGCACGCATAGGTTGGGTATAATTCTCTTGACAGCAAAAGGGCCGACCGCAGCGCTAAGCGTTCAGCTGGATGTGAGACTCCGCTTTTGAGACGACTCAAGTTGCAGCAGCCAATCACCAGAATGCCTCAGACTACGACGTGTCTTCCCTCTCTTTGACGCATGTCTGGTTGGCGGAATTGGGGTTAAGCGTGCGGCGGAAAATTCACTGCCTGGCTGCAGAGCACTGGAAAGGATGGGTCGACATAGAGCACGACGACTAGCTTGGCTTTGAATTGGCAGGGAAGCAAAGGGGCTTAGGGATTCTAGCGAGTCAAGCGGAGCGACTGTCCAAATCTCTATATAAGCTCCAATCCGCTCAAGACTCGTCTTAAAGACCATCCTCTCATTCAGTGCTCTACTCTTCTCAGCATGGCTACTGTGAACATGAACTGTGTTGAATTCTATGACCCCAAACCTGCATTAAAAGCCTCACACGCTCAGTTGACGAGGCTAGTGTTGAACAAGCAGCGACAGCCTCTTCAACCCATTGAGTCGCAACATTCAGCATCACAAAATTATCCAGATAATGACTCGTTGGATGACTCTCTTCCATCGCTTGAAGGGCTGCTCCACCCTGGCCAAAATGGAGACATCCCTCAGGTTCCACATCAAAACCACGAGCCCTTCAATATCTCGAAGCGCCAAGTGATCGACGAGAGCCATCTGCTTACTGATTCCATAACCCCGAACCTGGTCTATGTGCCAGGCAATTCTCAGCGTAGTTTTCTAGCTGACCACTCACCTTTGTATGCGCACACGCCTTACTAATTCCATGTAGGAGAGCCTCTAGTTATTTAAGATGACAGCGACGGTGAAAGCGACAATGGAGCTGAAGCTGGAGCTGCCTCAAGCGATCTCCTTGCCAACATTGAAGGCCAAGACGCGAGCGAGTGTGGCCTGGCCTCTCAAGATTCTGCCTCAACCCTGAGCAGCCTATTTGGCCCGTCTACTCCTCAAGACTCTGAATACCCCAACACCGATTGTTTCTTCAAGGATGGTCAACAACGCGTATCTTTCACAGAGCTGGACTCAGTATTTCATGTTCAAGTTCAACGACTGCGAGACTCGACAAGCCATCCAATATCGATGGCTTCGAGGACGGGGATATTGAGCAGGTTTTAAGTCAACGAGACATGATCCAGGCGGAGCAGCCCGCATCGATCATCTCATATACGTCAAAGGATGGAGAGGTTACCATTCAAGTGGGTGAAGGGGACCTAATCTTACAAGCCAACATGCTGCTAGAAGCCCTTGAGGATACTTGTATTCAGAGCCAGGATGACCGCATCCACGTCTCGGCCGAGGATTTTATCCTTTTCTTTGCCAAGGTTAATGTGATTCGTAATAGGAATGCCGCTCGGATGACTGATAAGGTTTTCGAACAGGAAGAAATGCGATGGGTGGCAACCGGAAACAGTCGCGACCCTCCAACACGCTTCCTTTTCTGCTGCCCACAGAAGGATGGGGCTGCAGCTTTTCTGCTAGGGTAATTTCGAGGCTCGATATCCATATCATTTCCTGCAGGATATCAAAGACGCTTGAGACCAAGATTGCGTGGGATCATCACCGGACGGTTGAGCATAATGATGATTAGGATATCAAAACAACATGTTCCTATCCAGGATGTCTTCGAAAGACCGTCTTCGCCACCCGACAGGCCTACAAAAGCCACTTGACAGTTGCTCATAAGCTGCGCGCCGATGAATTGAAGCCGTATATCACAGCACCGACGCATCGTGGCACTACCTTTGGACAGCGATCCTGTCCTCACCGAGATTGTGCTGGCTCCGACATTCAACGTCCGCGTCGTGCCCTCGAAGCTCATCTCAGAACTTCGGCGCACAGGAAGTCATTGTCTGACGGCCGATGAGGCAACAAAAGTGGTTGACGGGCTGATGGAATAGAGAGTGTCTACCCCTGATTACGCTGTTCAAATCGACATGGTCGATGTTTCCCAGACCCGGCAGGTGGTACTTTTCATATCCGCAGATGTGTTCCAATATTGGCTATGCTAGAACTTGTACAGTATCCAGGTCAGGTTTGCTTGCGAGTTGGATGGTTATTACTAGAAGTTAACCAGCACTTAATGTATTCACAAACTTAGCATATGGCACAGGAAAGGAAACAGAGTTTGCTTGAAAGCAATGGTATTTGCCAGCTTATGGCCATTTCAAGGCCTCGGAAGAGCTTTTATGGCAAATCCACGTCGTTATTCCTCTCGAAATAGGGCGCCGAGGTATAGCTTAGAGAACAAAGCCATTTTCGTTCTTCATATTGGGGTACTTGACCCCGACCCGAGTCTGCTTAGCTTTTCTCCGACTTCTATTTTACGCACATTGGACAGCGAAGCTAAACGCGTCGTCATAGAGTCCCAGTTCTCTTGGTCGAGTTGAGCCCAAGATAATTCAGATGCCTCAAGTTGCTGTGGCGCTGTATAAATATGACAAAAGGATCTTCACTTATCCGAACACCTAACAGCCTCAGAGATTTGAGGTTGGGCCAGTATAACGCAGGCATAATCTCATGGCAATCGATATATTCCGTAATATCATTGTAGTTGAACGCGCTGAATATTGATAAAGAGAGGCATTCTAACGTTGTCAAGGAGTTGAGTGCTGTACCAAATTCAGTGAGCATTTGTTTCTGTTCGTTCAGGGAATACTCATCAGAGAAGCCACCTTCTATAACAAGCTTGAGTTCTTTCAAATGAGTTAATGATCGAAAAGTGAGAGAAGTACTCCGGATGTTCCAGAAATCCCATTCAAGCCCCTCGACAACCAGCTGCTGCACGGGCACGTTCGCCCCGACCACAGCATAGAGAAAAGCAATGTAGTAGTTTGCTAGTATCAAACACATCGTTTATCGAATTTGTGTACTCAAGGACAGATAAGTGCTCTTGGCCAGGGGATGGATCCAAGAGCTTGATCTCTCTCAGGTTAGGAAACCGGGCAACAGCCGAGCTCATTGCTGTCCCTGAAATCTAGTGTTTTCTGGGGTCCATCGTTATGATATAGTGTGTCCATGCAGCTATCCTCGATGTCTCCTGGTCCAGTATGTCCGACTAATTGAGCAGGTCTTAGCGGCTCATGTCCCACTGAATTATAAGTGATAACTTTGACATGATGGTTGAGATTTGGCTGTCGAGAGATACGTAGTACATTGTCAAAGCTACTTCTATAGCCTATCAGATGAAGCTGTGATACTAGATCTGATTCCCCGGCGGCGGCAAAGGCTTTACAAACGAGGCGAAAGTCGCATAGATATCTTTGTTCAATGTAGCCACAAATTGCTAGCACTGTCTCAAATGGTAGTCGATTCATATCTATATAGATTAGCGTTCAAACAGAAAGAACAGCGACTAGACGAGGAATACCAACCGCTCCTAGTGGTTCTCATGCAGTCAATGACTACTTGGCCGTCTGCGATTACCAACACATCAGTTGTCTGATGTGGCTTCCACTGTGTGATGTGTGAAGCTAAGAAAAATTCTGTACACATACAAAAGTATTGGAGGAGAATAACTTTAATAAAAGAAGGTCATCAACCTAGCACATGCACTGTCATCTGTGAGTTCTAGTGAATTTCGTAATGATGGTGCAATTTTGTCAGCTCCGTCTTCTCATAATAGTCATCCCTCCAGATAGTACCCAATTCACAATTATTAGCCTCTACCTTGAGGTCAAGGTTTCAGCTCCAATGGGTGAAATTCAACGTTCCAAGTCCGAGAATTCAGCCTCCGAGCGACTGACACTAGTAGAGGTGTGAATGATGCCAAGCTAATACTACGATACTGTCAAGTATGGCGGCACCAGGAGTTCACAACCGCTACTAAGTGTGAAACTAGCTTACTACAATTAGTACCGCTGGTCAATTATGAAAGAAAATTTAGAACCGAGCAGGTTATGAAGTTTATTTCAGTGGTTATGTCAACAGTGTCCATTCTGTAATTTGGCACACCATAGCTATCTCTCTCGAACTTTATTAAATCCTTCTCTTGCAGATCTTTCAGCTTTTTACTCTGCCAAGTGTCAGAGTCAAATCGATAGGATTGAATAGCATCTCCTATCACATCCTACCAACTCTGCGACGTTACACACAACCTTTATTCCGTTGTCTGCTTATCAGAATCGCTCTCAATACATGGTTCTTTGGACGGCTTGTGCCGATCATCAGCCGTTCATTAAGGAGGAAGTAAGCATAATGTTTAGCGGCGATCTATACTTCTCTCGGAATTATGGGTTCTGTCGCACAAGACTTATCTTGCATGTGAGAATGAGCTTACCATCTATATCCCGATCAGGTAGTCGACCTGGGGGCCGACTTGTGTGAGAATTACTTGGCAGAAGAGAGTGGTTTTCAAAGTCCTCAAAGTCAAGCCCCCAAGTTCGCCGCGACCTCGTTTGACTTTATCATTGCTCGCGTTTGCCCGGCGCGTTTAGCCATCAGGGTATGTCGGTGGACGGAAGAGAATGTCTGGTAGTAAAATAGAGGCTCGTTCTCTTTACTCTTCCGGCGTACAGCCGGTTTGTTGGCCATGCAACGAAGAACCTTCTTCTTGCTCACGTCGGCACTCTCTAAACCGTTTACGTCTTTCGCGACTCCTCAGAGCCAAGGTCGTATTTTTTTTTTTTCGTGAAGCAGCAACTTGGACATCAGGTTAAGCAGTTGTATCCAGGTTGATTCAGTAGTCATTGTGCCTATCTTAAGACCAAGCTTTGCTAGTGATTTCAATGATATCTATTGCTCTATAGGTTCTGCTCCTTTCCTACTACGATTAATAAATAGCTTGTAAGGCGTAAGTCGTCGTTGGGTCAAGAGTAAACATTATCTCTACTAGACCCTTATCATTCACACGCAGATTATTAAACCAGTCTTGCATATCTAAAGAATAGGCAAATGCACTACCCGTCGTCGAGAACTCCAATTTCTTGTCCGCAGGTTCCTTCGCCGCGGACGGACTTGCAAATATAAGAGTCTGATCGGTGCCATTCTCTGGTATGGTGGCCTTGCGTCCTCGCTTCCCGTCGCTGAGCTGTTCACAGAGATTACCATCGTCCAGAGTAAACATAGTCGCCTGCTTTTCATCTGCGACGAATTGAGCAGGTGAGCCTTCCCCATCTTTGGCAATCTTGAGATAGTGTAGGTTAAAATCCTTGTCCTTGGCTAAGATCTGGAGGGTAAAGTCATCGTCGATGTTGATAGGTTTGCTCGTGTATCTCAGCTCGACTAGAAGGTCTCCTGTATTGTTGAAAGCCGGACTCTTGAGAGCGAAAACCCCGCCGCCTGGGAAGACAAACTTGGAAGACCCGCTCAGCGCCTGGCCTAGTTCAGAGCCGATCGCGCTGAGGTCGACGTGGCTTTGCATTGAAGATTCTGCTTCTTTTTGGTTTCGCTCCCGTGTGCCAGCCCAGTCGAACGGGTCCTGGGTGGTTTCATACTTAGTGTCAAGCTTGACCTCGCCGTTAGTGATGGTGACAACCAAGCCTGCATCATGATCGCTTGCGGCCAAGGAAAGATCTGTGTTCCATTTGATACTACTGGAAGTGGTTGTTATAGAATCAGACCCTCCTCTGTGTCCCTGAGTCCAATGTTTGTGTCTCACCCAGATGTCAACTGACATGCTCGCTTTTTCGGTTCCAGGTGTCCATTTCATCGTGTTGGTGACTTTTGCATCGATCTCATGCCTCCATCCATCCCAGTTGCTACCTGTGTACTTTTTGCCGACGAAGGCGTACGTGAGCCGGTCAACTCCCACTACCCAGTCAAAGTTGGCAGGCTTGTTATTTGAGTCGATATTCCAATCGTTGTTGTTTGCCTTTGAGTTTTTCGCGTCCTCAACCCACCAAAACAAATCATTGGCTAATGTTACGCAACGATCGTTGAGAACACGGAGTTTCACAGCAAAGAATCTTTCCCACAATACGCGCTTGGAAATACAGAGACTGGCTGGTAGGCCTGAATAACACCAGTTCACGGAAGATGTCGAGTCGTATGGAATCTTAGGGAAATCTCGGGTTTCCGTCATTCCCAAGTACAGAAACTGATCCAATGAGGATCGGCTGGGATGAGTCGCAAATTCAGGCAAGCAAGCCTTGTATTCCTGTGTTTGGCAAGCTAAGCTGGTGACAGGAAATGAAGGTCCAAGAGGCTTCAGGTCCGGAGATGTGATATCAGAGTCGAGTTTGATGGCATATCCCAGGACTGAATATGGTCCTGTGGACATGAAATCCATGTAGGTCTTCATGAACTCCTCAAACATATTCATAGAGGTATATTTCATATTTGGATTGTCCTGAATTCCGGGACATATGCTGTTTTTCCAATCGATCTTGGCAACAGCCGCAGCACTAAACGTTAGGAGTAGCTGCGACACAGTGTACGTCCCATCCTTGATCACTCTTGGATCAATCTGCTCTCGGATTTTAGACGGTACGCTGGCAAGTTCGGTGAAACGAAAGCTTGTGCGAAAGCATATCGACCAACCGTCAATGGTCTGTTTCTGCGGTGTGGCAGAAGGTCCATGGCCAAGCCAATAATCAAAGACTCCCTTGTCGAAGACGAGGAAAAAGAGGACTGCCTTACTGTCGGCAGTCGCCAGTTTAACTCGAGGGCCCGTCAGAGAGGCGGTGATATTGCCAAGGCCGGGCAGAGCGTGGTTGAATCTGCGAAGCCGAGCATCTTTCTCGCGCAAGAGTGTCGACTTGTATCTGGCCTCTAGGTCCTTGTTGATTGCATCTTCAGAAATAGCAATGACTTGATCTCGAGATTGCAAGGTGCCGTTCTGCAGGCGAAGTTTTGCCGACTCGATAGCTTCATTTATTACAATAGGCTCGGGTGCCATGGCAGCGAGATAGAATGCAGGATATTGTTTGCTCGGAGAACAGAGGCTGGAAAGGGATATAAGAGCAGCTACCGATGGTCGTGGACAGCTCTGAAATAGTTGTCCATTCCATCGCTCGAGAGGCACTCAGCGCCGAGGTCATTTAGCTCGTTCGTGTATCACAGGGCGCCATTCGGCTGAGCCACTGACTCGACGCCACGATACTCAGCTCAGCCATTGTGCGCTACAACGGTGCTCACGCAAGCCGTGGACTCGACGATGCGATACTCAGCTCAGCCACTGTGCGCTATGTCGCCGTTCAGCCCCCAGCCACTGTGTAACAAAAGAGGGGAAAGTGGGTTGCAGAGTGCTCTAGACCGGGTCAATACGCACGGCCAAGCGATAAGGGGAGGGAAGCGTGGTTGATACAAGCGAGTGGCACCTCGACTACGGCTGGCGTCAAGTGCTAGCGCGTCCAAAGGCATCGAGTGCCTCCACTTTAGGAGCCACAACCAGACGCCACGGCTGGACCGAGCCGCTGTCGCTTCCGTGGACTCTAGTCTGGTTCGTTGACGCCTAGTACGTGTGTGCGCTGTCGAGTAGATTACATCGCATCGGCTGTATCGCATATCGGTGTGTGACCCTGCTGCCTCAGAATTACTGCTTTAGCGGCCTACAGAGTCTCTACAGCACAGCTCTCAAATATGCTCTCGTCCCTCCCTACTTTGTATCATTACCCTCCATCAAGCTATCGACATCAACATGGCTAACGTATCACATGGTTGTGAGCTGATGCTCCAGCCAACACTGGAGCAGACTCTATACGGTGTGGAACAATTCCGGGTGGTTTATGACAGCAACAGAAACCCCATCATATTTAGTTTGAACAATAAGGGCAAGCTTATTGCCATTGGTCAGGATGTCGCTGGAGAAAGCAAGATCATAGATGTGTCAAGCCAGATCGGCTTAACCGCTGAAAACACTGTCGTCACGTTCGCTCTCTCTCAGGACAATGCAACGTTGCAAACATACCTGGTCTGCGTGTCAACATTACCAAAGTCGTCGGCAACTCGTTTGCACGTGTTCCAGCCCTTCAAGCCCTCAGATTTGTGGACGACTGGGAGTAAATGGCTTTCTGAGATGTCGAGTACGGAAACAACAGTCCTCAAGATCCGCAAATTGCTACTCGTAAGTTAATTCCTTCATGTTTCCGTAAATTGACTAAGGTTCCTCTTCACAGTCTACGCCCGTTGGACCAACTGCTTATCCATTCCTTGCTGCTGTTGTAACATACGATGGAAAGCTCACAAAGGATATTGCTCATATTGAAATTGATCAATCCAGCTGGCAGTGGTCTTGGTCTCATGATCTTACCTTTCCTTTCAACATTGAAGATATGGTCGACTTCTGCGTTGGCAACATCCCCACTGGATCTGGTGTATTTGCCATACATAAGTCCCAAGAACACACATCTCTCACGTTCGTAGGCTTATCTACCGATACTGTTCCTCGATCGCCAATAGTAGTGACATTACCAGTCATCGATGGTGCACAGTCTCTTGCTACGACTATTGATCCACTAGGCTTCACCAACGTGCTTGTGGGGGGAAACGGCATCCTGCATATTGCCGCTCAGGATGCTGTCGACTCTGTCCCGCAAGGCACGATTCTGGAACCCACCATCAAGTCCGAACACCTTAAAGGTCTTGAGAAGCTGCACGTTGCTCAAGACGGGGATAACGTTGTAGTCTGGGCACAAAACGAGGCTAAAAACCTGATTCACCAGCGTTGTGAAATTGATTCATTCGAGTATCAAAAGACTGGTATACTTCATTTTGCACCTTCTTCGGAGGCTGTACCGCTATTACCGGGAAAAGGCAACCTAATCAAGTTTGATGCGTTGACTGATTCCAATACAAAAGGTCAGAAGCTCTATGTCTTGAAAGATGACGGCTCTGTGACTTGCATGACTCAAGCAGGAGATTCTTTGCTCTGGAACTCTCAGATAATTCGAGTTCCAGATCCAGAAGATTTTGAAGAAGTTCCGACTTATACGAGTCATGTAAGGCTTACAAGCAACACTGATAAACCCCTCACAACAAAGGAGGTGACTATCACATCGTCAAGTCAGTGCCAAGCCAGCATCAACGGACAGTTTGTCCAGCTAGGTCAACAGAGCCAAAAGGTCGAGCTCGATGAAAACTTCTGCTTCGATATAGTGGTCCAAGCGACTGACCTTAATGTGCCGACATTTACTATTTCAAGCTTCGGCGAGGGCCAAACATACAGTTTCCAAGCGGCCACCAGGGTAGTAGACAAACTGTCAGCTATTTGTGCAAGCGGCAAACTCAATGAGCTTCGTAAACCAGACGGATCGCTCTTAGTTTCTCCGTCGGCAAATACAGAGGATATTGAAAAAGCGTCAGAATCGATCCTGGCCCTGCAGAAAACGTACAATTCTTTGGCTAATCCCTCGACTACTACCAACTTGGCAGATTCTGTAGTATCGGAGACCTCTGCAGGTACCTCCTGGGACTTTTGGCACGGAGTTACCACTGGCATCGAAACAATAGTGAGTTGGGTTTATGAAGGTGGGGTTTGGATAGTCAAAACCGCTAAGAGGGTATGGAAGTTCGTTGTGGAAACTTGTGAACAAGCCTTGAAGGCTATGGGAGAGGCGCTCTCCTGGATAGGCGCGAAACTTGAGGAGCTAGCCCTTGTACTAGCGGAATTTCTCGACTGGGAGAGCATCTTGCAAACAAAGGCTTACATAAACAAGGTCACCAACCTTGGTATTGGTGCCATCATAGAGCTTGTGGCCAACACCGGTAATGTGGTTGACGACTTTCTCTACAAGGTCGAGAAAGAGGTGGGAACCTGGCACTTGCCTCCTATTCTACCCTCCGAATTGGATCATCTAAAACCAAACGATAAGAAAAAGTTGTCTAAAGGTGATACAGTCAAAGACAACCCCTTATTCAACTGGGGATTCAACCAAATGAAGACCAACAGTGGCAAAGTCGACGGTAGGCATGAGAGTCAACAAGGTACAGGTCTGATTGGGATCCTGGAATCAAGCTGGAACGATCATATCAAGCCTTTGGGGACTGATATCGAAGCCATGATGAAAACTCTCTGGGATGATCTGAAGAAGCTGTTTGACCCGACCTCAGACCTCACATGGAAGGACGGACTAAAGAATATTGGAGCAGATCTGGTGATGACACTAGTCAAGATATTCCGGAGACTTGTTCACCTGGGTTTTGATGTTGTAATGAAGCTCATTGAGTGGTTACAGGACCTTCTGAATGCTCCTCTTCAGGTGCCTTTAATCAGTCATGTCTACAAGAAGATGACAGGGAACGATCTTTCGGTCATTGACTTTTTCAGCCTCATATGGGCTATTCCGACAACGTACGTTTGCAAGTGGCTTATCGGAAAGAAACCAGCAGAGATACCCGGGATCCAAGCACTGCTCGCCGAGATTAATTACAAAACACCCGTTTTGAAATTCAACAGAAGCCTAGCAGAAAGTCTTGTTTCAAAGTCTGATACTGAATCAGCTTTTGTAGTAGGGGTTGCGCCAGGAGCGGTAGCAGGCGCGACAGCAAGCATGTTTACCATGACGAATTCAGTTCCACTTGGCGCAAAAGTCACTTCCTCAAGGATGATGGCATCAGGACCACTCATGTTGACAAGGAACACAGAAATGAAGAAGGAAAGCAAAGCCGACTCGACCACATTTAAACCAAGTGACCAGGAATCAATGGTATTTGCCAAGGGTGCAACTCCCGTGAAGCCACCGCCAAAGGACGATGATCCCGATCAAATTGTTCAAAACTCAAATAACTGGAAAGAGCTCCGCCGTTGGTTTCGTCTTGGCTTCGTAATCAAAGATGCCCTGGCCTTAGTTTATACTCTTTACGACACCATCGCCACAGGCATAATGTGGCCCTTCGTACTGGAAGGTTCCAATCGCGAGGATCTTGCCGAAATGCTTGGCAACAAGCCCAAATGGAAGGCTTTCGATGTCCTCTGCGCCATTGGCGTTTGCCTCATAGAGTTTCCCCTAGATTTCAACAAGTCCTCTGTTGGCGGACGAGTTGTTTTTTGGCTTTGCACGTCCGTCGTCAACGTGTGGAAGTCGTGCATGCCAGGCCCTGCAAAGGTGCCCTTAGCAGCACTTGCTTCTTGTCTCAAGCTGGGAGGGTATATTATCATCCTCACGATGGAGGGAATAGCGGATGGCAAAGTGGCAGACTCGGCGCTGGAGATTAGTCACTCCTTCCTAACCTCTGCGTGGTGTATTGGAAGCGCCTATAATGGTCTCACAGGTGCCAAGGAGCCCTATGGCCTTGTGACGGCTATCGTAATTGGTGTTGCGGTCGATGTCCAGGCGGGATACCTGGCGTATGATAATTTCACTTACTGGCAGGACCATGGCTATAGCCAGCAGTACGAGCCACCATCGTGGTCCACTACCTTATCTGGTTCCTTTGTATGATAAGACTCTGTCATTGATGGAGTGTTTACATGTACTCCTGTGTGCAGAGATGAATCTATCATATGATTTTAGTAGCTGGTAGATTCCTAAATTACATCTTAATGACCTATCTCTTATCCGTAACACTTCAGTTCCTACTTGACTTAAAGTGAACCCTTCATACGGTCTTGGTTATACGGCTACGCCCAGACATTTCTGAGAAACGATCTAGTGACAGGACCGAGGAAAGCATTCTTTGCCGGCAGGACGAAGTTCGTAGGTATGTTAGTCAATGTTGTCGGCATTTCGCCTTCTTGATATAAGTCCAATTGTGTCGCCAGTCGCAATAACCCTAAAGGATCCTTTGCCCGTAGGAGTATGCTTCAATGTACGGTGGTATGTAAAAGAAAATGATATAACATGTCATAAATGGAAATTGAAGCTCAAAATGTGGAAGACGCTGCTAGGTGACTTTTGTGCCTTCATTGTACCTAGGGGCACTCCATAGCCATAAATTCGTGTCATAACAGCCGGCTCAGTATTTCATACATCAAGAATAAGATCCGAACCATCCGAGTCGCTCCCAGGACGCCAATGCGAAAAGACAACCACGTATGTATCCCTCCCTCTCACATATTCTCCCTGAACATCGGCCTCCTCTCCGTCGGGCTATCTCCGCTATCGTGCTTCGAATGTCCCTTTACGCCCAAGCTCGTATCAATCGGCCGTTGGCTAATGCCTCTCAGACTGGTGTTACTCGCCTCCGCATCATCACCAAACGGGTTGTTATTATTCCCCGTCGGTTTCAGCCCTGTCTCCTCATCGTACCGCCTATTCATTTTATAAAGTCAATAGTTGATCTTGTGCAGATGCTACACCAATCACGCTTTAGATCAGTTCCTTGAGCATCTTATCGAGATTGGTATTGAGAAGATTATTCGAATTGGCGGCCAAAGCAAGTCGAAGCTTCTAGAGGGGAAGAATCTACGCGTCGTGTCACAAGGCGAGGCGAAAACGAAATCCGAGCGCTATTTAGTTGCCAAATCGTACGAGCAGCTTGAAAATAATGAGCGGCTAATTAACTCTGTTTTGGGCTCGTTACATGCTACGCAGAAAAGACCAGACTGGGCCAACCTCAAGTTTCATCTGCAGCGGAGATATCCACGTATTTTCTCAGTTTTCCCGATTTGACGAGGACGGGTTCAAGACAGTGGGGAAAGAACCTTTTGAGGTCTGGAATCAAGGGATGAAAGGCGAAAACATTAATGAGACGAATGCTATGGACCAGACGATCACCACTCTTCAGGAGCTTATTCAAAACGCAAGTCGAAATGTCCATGGTCTCTCGACATCTGAAAGGCGTCGACTGGTAGAATTCTGGGTACAAGAAATCCACGAAAATAAAACGGACGAGCTGTTCGAGATGGTTAAGGACAGTTACGCCATTCATAAAGAACAAGAATATATACATGACGAGGTGGACAGAAGAGTTCTCCAAACTGCAGATGTCATTGGAGTCACTACGACAGGGCTAGCCAAGAGGATTTCTGTCCTTCAGCGCGTACATTGTAAGGTAATAATATACGAAGAAGCCGGGGAAGTCATGGAGCCCCATATAATATCCGCCTTGCTTCCTAGAGTCGAGCATTTCATTCAGATTGGAGATCATCAACAACTACGTCCGCAGATCAATAATCACGGGCTATCACTTGAAAGCAAACAAGGGACTCCTTATCAGCTGGACCGCAGCCAATTTGAACGGCTATCAGTGGGAGAGCCAGGTAGACCACCATTTCCTGTAGCCCAATTGAATGTTCAACGGCGAATGCGGCCTGAGATTTCAACCTTGATTCGGGCAACCATTTACCCGCGCTTGATCGACCACGAGACGACAAAGAAATTGCCCGACGTGGTAGGAATGAGAAAGAATGTCTTTTGGCTTGATCATCAGAACATGGAGGAATCTCCCGACGCCGACCGGCATCAGAAGTCGCGAAGCAACGACTGGGAGGTTGATATGACATATGCGCTCGTTCGCCATATTGTTCGGCAAGGCGTATACAACAGCAGTGACATTGCAGTTTTGACACCATACACGGGACAACTGCAGAAGCTACGAACAAAAATGCGGGGTGATTTTGAGATTGTCCTGAGTGATAGGGATGAAGAAACGCTTGCGAGAGATGGATTCAACGAAGACACAGCTGCCACTGAAGAAGCCCAGACAAGCTCGGGAAATAGACGAAAGCCTCTGGAAAAGAAGAAACTGAGCGAGTTGCTTCGTATTGCGACCGTAGACAACTTTCAAGGCGAGTAAAGCAAGATCATAATCATCTCGCTCGTGCGAAGTAATAAGGAGAAGAAAGTGGGTTTTCTTAAGACCAAAAATCGCATCGATGTTTTACTCACCCGTGCACAACATGGCATGAATTTGATTGGAAATACCGATACGTACTCGAATATACAAATGTGGTCGCAGGTTATCAGTATGATGGAGGCAACTGATTCAGTTGGGAAGGCCTTTGGTCTCTGTTGCCCTCGACATATGGATACAGTGATGCAAGCCGTAGAGCCACTCGACTTCGAGAAGCTTAGCCCTGAGGGAGGGAGTCAACTCCCTTGCGGCCGGCGTCTGATCGACTGCGGCCATAAATGTCTTCCAAGATGTCATTCTGAGAGCATGCATGACGTTTTCAAATGCCCTCAACCATGTCAACGTCTTCACACCCCCTGCAACCACGGTTGTCAAAAGCAGACCTGTGGGGAAGATTGTGGTCTTTGTATGGTGAAGCTGGACAATGTACACCTTCCATGTAATCATTTGAAGGATGATGTTCCATGCTACCAAGCGCAAGATCCTGGCAGCATTAAATGCAATTTCCGAGTCCAGAAGCAAGTTCCGGGTTGCAACCACACTGTCGAAGTTCCATGTTTCCAGGATGTAGCAACTGCATTTTTCAAGTGTCCTACAGCCTGTGGAACAAACTTAGCTTGTGGTCATCGCTGCCCAGGTAGTTGTGGAAAATGTAATGGCAAGGATCCTGATATGAATCATATTGTAAAACACCAGAAATGTACCAAGATCTGCGGTAGACCTTCTGGTACTTGCAATCATACCTGTCGAAGCGCATGCCATGATGGCACAGATTGTGGGCTCTGTTTTGCTCCCTGCGAGGTACGAATCCAATTTATCACTCTTCTAAGGACAAAGGGAGCTTTTGAATGCCTGGAAAATGATTAAACTTTTTGAGCCTATATTTTAGCGTCACACAGATACATGCTAATAGACACAGGTTCGTTGTTCTCACTCTCGATGTACATTACGTTGTCACCAATCTTGTGCACCGTGTGTGCAGGCCTGCACTTGGGCCTGCGAAGATAAGGGGGCATGCGACATGCCCTGCGCAGCGCCTTGCAATCGTATGCCATGCAACCAACGTTGCTCTAAGACCCTTACATGTGGCCATCAATGCCCAGGAGTTTGTGGTGAAGTATGTGCGGCTGCATTGGTATCAGCAGCAGCATCAGCCATGCCTCTGGCTATACCACTAAAGCCCCTCCCATCAGAAGTATGGCACCCAGCTCGAACAGAGTGGCCAGAGTGGCGGAAATTCTCCTACATGTTCGACGAGAAGCATCTTCGACATGCAGCCAAGATCCAAACAGACCTGAGCTGGGCCGAGCTGGCAAGTGGACCAAACAGCATCTTGATGACCACGAGGAAGCAAGGATTCGCCGTTGAGAGGTGCCTAGCCTTACTCACGCATCCAGAGCCCAAGGATCCCAAGCCTACAATCTTCCTCTCAGCCAACCTAGAGCCGCCAGCAGCTCGCAGTATACTTTTCTGGTGGCTCCCAGCTCCCATGGTGCTCAACGAAGAAGGACCTGGTCATGCGTCGTACGGTAGAGGATGCCATTTAGAAATACGTAGAAGCGTCGCCTCCTCCCTTGGCCACTCATGAACACTCTGAACCGGAGCAGGCCAAAGCTCGGCGTTTGGTTCCAAGGAGCCAGCAGCAGAGTTTTCACCTCCCATTATCCACGTGACGTACCCACGACAGTCAGGGGCTTTCTTCGGTCAGGTTTGGTTTCACACTCTGCACACTCTGGACGCTCAATGCAAATACACAATCACCACAACCAGCTAAGCAGAGATCGCGTTGGCTTTTCACCTGTCTCTGCTGTAGTGAAGTACCTAGCGTTGGATTCACCTAGGTGTAACACAGCTGGATATGGATTGGTTTCACACTTTGGTCGCTCAACGCACATACCCATACTCGTCACAACCAGCTAAGCAGAGATAGCGTTGTATTTTCACCTATCTCTGCTGTAGTGAAGTGCCTTGCGTTAAATTCACCGGTAAATAATAAAAGGTGCCTTAAAAAGAAAGGTGCCTTAAATTTTATAGGTGCCTTCTTAAATAGGTACCATTAATAAGAAGGGTACCTTGAATTCTATAGGTGCCTATTGATGTAGGCACCTGTAATGAGAAGGGTACCTTCTATAAGAGGTACCTTTTTAAAAAGGTACCTTTTTTATATAGGTACCCTTACTTAAGGGGGTGCCTTTAAAAAAAGAGGCACTGCTATGTAAAAGGTACCATTTAAAAATAGCATTAGAAGTTAGGTAATTGCCTTTTTTAAGCTATATTAATTGTCTTATCTAAGGCATTTTTTCAAGGAGCATTTGCTATAGGGCACCCTTTAAAAGGCACTTGCTATACTATAGGCATTTATATTATTTAAGGCATCTATTAGTTCGATTTATAATTGCTCTTCTAGTCTATCTTCTATAGTAAGGAGGGCCTTATAGAGTAAATCTATATTCCCTATTTCATTTACTTATAACGTAGTTTATCAGTACCCAGTTAATATCAGTACCCGGTTAACTTTTTCCTACCTTCGTACGAAGAATTAATATTAAACAACAACAACGAATTAAATTTAACTAAACTAATTGCAGATCTACTAAAGGTTGTACAGTAATAGTATCTTAACACGTTCTTGAATTATGACCAGTCTCTCCACAAGTGCCACAGCATTGTACAGTCGGATTCCCTTTGCCTTGAACACCCCCTCCTGAACGCCTATCGCGTTG
>JPKE01000853.1:0-14364 GCA_000750995.1 Pseudogymnoascus sp. VKM F-4520 (FW-2644) | reverse complement strand
CTGATGGGGGGGGGGGAGATCTATCAAACCTTGGGCGTAAGTGGGATCCGCCCAATCATAGTTTCACGATATGCCCGCTTTGAGGTGTCACTAGTGAACCTCATACGACGTTACGAGTGCGCTCGTGTCTGGTTTCTAGGTCGTCTCCGCTTACCATGAACATCCTCAGCATGAATTTTTGGACAACATGTCAGATCAAAGTAGTCATCAAGTGCCTCCCGTACCAGAAGCCCAGGCGGGGAACTCTCCAACAACTAAGGTGTCCCGAAACTATGTTGCGTGCCGGCGCTGTCATGCACAGAAAATTAAGTGCAATGGAGAAGCTCCTTGCAGGAATTGCAAGGTCTCAAAAAGTCCCGTAGATTGTATTTATCCAATGCGTGACAGGAAAATTACAGTGTCAGAAAGGTTAGCACATATTCCCTGCCAGAACAGCTGCCGCTTTGAATGGAAAATTTATTATTATGACGGTACCTAATGAGACTCAGATATTTAAGAAAACTTGAAGGCGAAGATCGAGCACTCAAACGCAAAGCATCGTCACAACTGTCTCGGAATCAGGAACCGTTGCGCCCAGACTCAGGTGGAAATGAGATGCAAAGACATGCTCACTCTGCTCCGTCTGATTTTGCAGCATCAAATGATGCCTCATTCAGTCCAATAGAACAACAGGCAATAGCAGAAGAAGGAACCGAAACATTTCTAGATGAAATGAGTATTCAGCCCACATACGTGGGAGAAGCTGCTTGCACTACGTTTGGCCGCAAACTGCGGCAGCTTCTCCTCGACACCGAAAGTGCCCCGCCTCCTCCAAGGCCTAAGTATTACAAGAACATAAAGCTGTTGCGGACTTCTTGTTCGGACTGCCAGTTTCCTAATCGCAGCGATGCCCATCTCTTGGTCAGGGTTGTCCTACGCTTCGTGGGCGCTGATTACTACCTCTTGCGAAGGAAGTCATTTTTGGAAAGGTTGGACGAGACCTATGAGGTCCCAACTCTAGACGATCCAATCTGGCTATGCCGACTGTTTACAGTGTTTGCCCTTGGAGAAGTTTACTCAGCCCATTCTTCGAGGCTGAAGGGACAAGGGGTCCCTGGAACTGCGTTTTTCTTGAAGGCAATGGAGTGTTTCCAGGATTTGTATGAGGAGCCATCTGTCGAGTACATTGAGACTCTTGTACTGCTTGTGAGTAGAACTGTTGTCTTCTTTTTCATAGTGTTTCAACATTCGATGGTTTCTTTAGAGCTGTGTTTATGGGGGTGAATCTCTACCACCACTGTTAAATTTGCCTTTGGTCTTCATTCGGATTTCATGAGGAAATTTACGAAGCCTCAACTAATGCTTTTAGTCATTTTACTCCGTTACTCTCAATCGACGAAACACTGCGTATGCGTATATTGGCCTTGCACTTCGACTGTCATTAATGCTTGGTCTCCATCGGAAAATGCCTGATGATAACGGGATACTCCCACCCGAGCGGGAACATCGAATTCGTGTTTGGTGGAGTGTTTATTGCTTAGATCGCCTGATGAGCTCTAAAGTCGGACATCCGGCTATGATCCAAGATGATCAAATAGACACTCAGTTACCGTCACTAGATGGCTTGTCACAACAAGATTCTCTGGACTTTTATGATCCAGCGTATCTTCTAGCACAAATTAATCTGTCTAGAATTACTGGAACTGTTCTGGGCAGCATCTACCAAATACCTCAACTGAGACGCGCCAACACCTTCGTTCAAGGAGTTCAAAAAGTACTAACGAATCTACGTAACTTCCACGAAAATTTGCCTCTCCTGCTGAAATTGAATTACAGTAGCTCACCACTGTATGCAAATAGAACTGTTGCTTCTTTACACTTACACTACAACCAGGTACGCAGTTTTCAATGACTATCGGACATTTTCTGACCTTCTACAGTGCATTATACTTACTACAAGGCCCATTTTGTTTCACGTGTTTCAGCTAGAATCCAAACATCTCATGAACGATGGTTCAGAAGCCTCACCAACTATATCACCGATGACACTGGCGCTAGCCGAGGCTTGCATTCAGACAGCGCGGACTTCAAATAGGATACTAGGTCAGCTATGGGTGGATGGATGCCTCGCAATGTATGGGTTTTACGATGCACTTTCGATCTTCTCTTCGACAATGGTTCTTATGATTTCTTCTGCAATGAAGAAATCAGAACAAAACACCGATATGGACGCAATTGGCACAGCTTGGAGTCTTCTAAGATATATGAGAGATGATGGGAATGTGCCTGCACGAGACTACTATGAGCAGCTAGAACAACTCGAAAGAGACCTTGCAGAGGCGAAGGCTAGGAGGAGGCCATGTCCACAACAATCCCACCCAAATTCCACCGAAAGCAATGGTCTTCAACTGTTATTACAAGCCACCGGGACAAAAAGTACACGGGCAAATTGTAATATTGGCCACCCTGCTTCAGCACAATATTTGGCTCTCGACTCCGCTCGGACAAATGAGATCGTAACCACAAGCGACGCATTAAGTGACCCGTTTTTATATGGATTTCTCTCTCAGACGCAGCCAGCTTGGGGGGCGGAAGCCTTTGATGAACACTTTCCAGTGTCAATGGAGAACAGCAGATGTGGAGTCTTGACTTAGATCATGCAGGTTCGCGTTGATTCCATAGAGCCAAGAATTAAATGTCCATTATAACAAAATTCAATTTCATGTGATTACGAGATAAAACTGTATCGTACCATAAAGAAACCGGGTTGTTGAAATCTTGTAAGTTGCGTTCTAAGTACTGTCAGTATGTTAAGAGGTTTTAAGTAGATTTGATAAGCGTCAATCTTCGGTGATATGTGGAGCGTGGACTGTAGAGATTCCTAACCGCTGATCGTTCTTAGTATGAGGGACTTCAAATCAAGTGTCAATGATAACGATGTTTCAGTAAAGGCCACAAAGGTGGATTTTGGTGCGAGTCATGCCTTGGCCCGGTCGGGACGGCACGGCTACAGTACGGCGACAAGTTGCAGCAAATGGGTGTTGTTTTCCGGCAAGTCGTGCACAGGCCCGTACGCAAACTTCTGTCGCCGTACTGTACACGGTCTCGATGACCTCGAGCCGAAAGATGGGAGTGCAGTAGATCTCCACCAGACTCTAGCTTCTACAGTGCGATAGGGACGATCAATATAGAATGTTATCGATAAGGCTTACACTACTTGGCCCACAATAATCACTCGGCTTTCTGCAATCAAGCCGGCTCGCTCTGAAGTCCGCAACAGGAAGTAGGGACAGCCTCATGGGCATATACATTATGGCATCCGATGTACAACTCTACAGATGATGAACAGGTTTCACTTCAACTTTCTACTGTCTCTTTCATGTTGCTTGCTTTTCTCCCATACTTTATCACTCGAAAAATTCACAGCACTTGCCATTAAGTCTACTTATTCAAAATGCCCCACGCCAATGAAACCGGCATTCGAATTGCAATAGATCGAGGAGGAACATTCACTGATTTGTAGGACTCTCACACTCTGGAAAAACGCACAGTTACTAACATTGCTCAGTTGGGCGAGCATCCCAGGGAAAGAAAATGATGTCGTCTTCAAACTTTTGTCTGTCTGCCCGGATAGCTATCCAGACGCGCCAACCGAAGGCGTCAGGATGATTTTAGAGACTGCAACAAACAAGAAAATACCCAGAGGCCAGCCGCTTGATATTAGCATAGTTGAATCAATTCGCATGGGAACCACAGTTGCCACAAAGTGAGTGCTCAGGTGTCCTTCAACATCATCGTTTTTCCAAAGCCTGGTCTAACCGCCTGATAGTGCTTTATTAGAAAGAAAGGGGGAGCCAGTTGCTCTGCTTATGACGAAGGGCATGATTGATCTTTTGATTATTGGAAACCAGGCTAGACCAAACATTTTCGATCTTTCGGTCAAGAAGTTAGACAAGCTTTATGAGAAGGTCATAGAAGTGGACGAGCGTGTTACCATAGAGGCCTTCTCAGAAGACCCAGAGCCGCAACCAATCGACATCACGGCCGATACAGATCTTGTTGAAGGTTTAACTGGTGAGATCGTAAGAATCATAAAGCGACCAGATTATGACCAAGTCCGTAAGGATCTTCAATCTCTATGGGACGAAGGCTTCCGAAGTCTAGCCGTAGCATTAATGCATTCATATGCATTTTCAGAGCATGAAGTTCAAATTGCGGAAATCGCCAAAGAGATGGGTTTCAGGATATCTGTGTCGTGCGAGCTTCAGCCAATGATTAAGATCGTCCCTAGAGCACAATCGGCAACGGCAGATGCATATCTTTCTCCTGTTACTCAACGCTACCTAAAAAGCTTCGCTAAAGGATTTGTCGGAGAGTTTAAGGATGAGAAGAGTTCAAAGAAGCTGTTACTTTCGCAATCCGATGGTAGTTTAACGACATTTCAGAGTTTTACTGGTCTTCGAGCCGTTCTTTCAGGCCCCGCTGGTGGCGTTGTTGGCATGGCTAGAACTTGCTACCACGAGTCCTCAAAAGTTCCAGTATTAGGGTTCGATATGGGAGGAACATCTACCGACGTTTCGAGGTTCGGCGGCTCGTATGAGCATGTTTTTGAAAGCACTGTTGCAGAGGTTACAATTCAAAGTCCCCAGCTCGACATCAACACTGTGGCAGCAGGCGGCGGATCTATTCTGTTCTTTCGCAATGGTCTCTTTGCTGTTGGTCCTGAATCTGCGGGTGCATTTCCCGGACCGGCATGCTATGGAAAGGGAGGCCCACTAACTATCACCGACGCAAATTTACTTCTTGGCCGCTTGTTGCCGGATTTCTTTCCCACGAAGCTCGATTTTGAGACCGTCAAAAGCAAATTCGCGACCTTGACAGAAACAATAAATGCCGAACAAGTCGGCCCGAAGCTAAGCCCAGAAGAAGTCGCCAACGGGTTCCTGGCCGTTGCGAATGCTGCTATGGCACGGCCAATCAGAAATCTTAGCGAGGGCCGTGGATTTGATACTTCAACTCACAATCTGGCTTGTTTTGGTGGTGCTGGCGGTCAACACGCAACTGCAGTTGCTCGGAGTCTTGGTATCAGAAGAGTGATTATCCCCCGGCTCTCAAGTATCTTATCCGCCTATGGGATGGCTTTAGCGGATATCGAAGTCGACATTCAGGAACCCGAATCGGTGGCGTTAAACACCAGTACAGTGTCCAGACTTGAAACTCGGATGGATTCCATCAAGAAGAAAGCTTCTGTAAAGTTAGCTTCTCAGGGGTTTAATGAGCATCAAATTACACACCATTATTTCCTTAATATGAGATATAGTGGCAGTGACACTGCGCTTATGGTCGAGCAAACAGACAAAAAGGAAGATTTCGGTACCGCATTTACCAAAAGACACATGCGCGAATTCGGTTTCACTCAACCTCGAGACATTTTGGTAGACGATATCCGCATCCGCAGTATTGGCAGAAGTACACAGATTAAGACTTCAAATCCTTTCGGAGAGCTCACCCAAATAAAAGACCCAACTTATCTTGGAAAGACACATTCGGCTAGTACCAGAAAGGTATTCTTCGAAAAGAGCGGATTGGTTGATACACTCATCTTTCACCTAGAAAGTTTGCCTCTTGGCAATAAAATCGCCGGCCCAGCTATACTCATTGACTCGACTCAAACTATTGTCATTGATCCAGCAAGTGAGGCAATAATCTTGCAACAGCATGTTATTATCGACTTGCTGGACACAGTAAAGCAGGCAATAAGCTCTACTGTAGTGGATCCAATTCATTTGTCTGTCTTTGGTCACCGTTTCATGAGCATTGCCGAGCAAATGGGAACCACTTTTCAAAAGACCTCTATCTCTACGAATATCAAGGAGCGTCTAGACTTCTCGTGCGCTGTTTTTTCAGCTGATGGAGGACTAGTAGCAAACGCGCCACACATTCCAGGTCATTTGGGATCCATGGCATACGCAATCGCTTATCAAGCAAACAGATACAAAAAGGGGGAGTTGAAGCCAGGAGATGTACTGTTGTCAAATCATCCGATTGCAGGCGGCACACATTTGCCAGATTTGACTGTTTCCACACCGGTCTTCGACGACGATGAGAACCCACAAGAAATTCTCTTTTTTGCCGCAAATCGTGGCCACCATGCGGATATAGGAGGCATTGCTGCCGGTTCGATGCCTGCCAACTCTACAGAGTTATGGCAAGAGGGTGCCGCTATCGAATCATTTAAGATGGTGAAAGAAGGAAATTTTGATGAGGATGGTGTCGTGAATCTCTTATACGATATTCCCTCGAAGTATCCAGGTTGCAGTGGGACAAGAACCTTGAAGGATAACATTGCGGATCTTAAAGCAGCAGTCGCTGCAAACAAACGTGGCATAGCCCTTCTGAAAACGATGATCAAGGAGTACACTTGGCCAGTTGTCGAATTCTACATGGCAGCAATTCAAAAGAACGCCGAGGATAGCGTAAGAGAGCTACTCAAATTGTTTAGTTCGCGCTTCCACGGTCAAGACCTAGAAGCCGTCGATTACCTTGATGATGGGACACCCTTAGCAGTCAAAATAACTATTGACGGAAAAACTGGATCTGCTAAGTTTGACTTTACTGGAACAGGGCCCGAGACATTTAACAATCTGAATGCCCCCCCTGCGGTCATGTATAGCGGTATCATGTATTGTTTACGATCAATGATTTCATCAGATATCCCGTTGAACCAAGGATGTCTTCAACCTATTGAGGTTTACTGTCCACCAAACACGGTTCTTTCTCCATCACTCAAAGCAGCTACGGTCGGATCAAATATTGAAACATCCCAGCGAATCATCGATCTTATATTCAAGGCATTTCGAGCATGCGCAGCTAGTCAGGGGACTATGAATAACCTTACTTTTGGCTATGGGGGCTTGGATACAGAAGGAGAAGTTACTAAGGGATTCGGTTATTATGAAACGATTGCTGGGGGCGCAGGCGCAGGTGCAGATTGGCAAGGGCAAAGTGGCGTCCATACCAATGCAACAAACACACGGATGACTGATCCCGAAGTCTTTGAAAAACGCTATCCGGTTCTTTTGAAAGAATTCTCTATTCGCAAGGGAAGTGGAGGAAGAGGTCGTAATAAGGGCGGAGATGGATGTGTCCGTAATATCGAGATCCGGCGTCAAATGCAGGTTAGTATTTTGAGCGAAAGAAGAGTGATTGCACCATATGGAATGGCTGGAGGAGAAGAAGGACAGCGAGGAGTAAACTTGTGGATTCGCAACGATCCATTAGATGGCTCAATTAGAACGATAAGCTTGGGTGGCAAAGCGTCTGTCATGATGAGCCCTGGAGACCAAATTATTGTCCACACTCCTGGTGGAGGCGGGTATGGAAAATATGAGGATAAGGTGAAAGCTGCACCAGAGATTGAAGAATTCAAGCTAGGCAAAACGTCTGCATAGCCTACTGCTATCACATTAGATGAATGTAGCGATGTTTTTATCAAGACTTTTAGTAGATTTTGTAAATTATTATATGATTTAAAACTTGTTTTTTATATTTTATATTTGTTCCGGCCCATTAGCGATGGCTAGATCGTCGAGCGCCTTCATATCTTCCGATGAGAGTTTTCTTACAGCCAAATTAGATTTTATATGAGCTATCCAATCAGTCATTGTCATCTTAGATCTCAGTTAAGAGGCAAAACTTACATTCAGTTTGGCTTTTGCCAAGTGGAATTGTACCTCGCCCTAAAGCCCAGTTCTGTAGTAATTGACCAACATTCATACTATTCTTCTCAGCAAGCTCAAGCATTGTCTTATCTTTTAACAAGGCCTCACCATCTTCCTTTTGCCCTGTGGAGGGAGAATAGCAAGATGGAACAATGCCATGCTTGTGCATGAAGGCGACGCGCTCTGTAGCGGGCAGCCATGGGTGAGCTTCATTTTGACAGCACGATATCGGGATCTCCTTTGAGTGTGGGAGTAGCTCCTCGATCTCAGGAATCGAGAAATTAGAGACGCCAACTGCGCGGGTTTTGCCTGTTGAGACTAGGCGTTGCATTGTCTTCCATGTGGACACAAAGCTCCCAGCTCACTTATTATGTACGTTATGAACTTCTATTTAATAATGAATTTAATTCCTACTTCTACTTTTCCAAGCAACTTAAAGTTATAGTCTTGTAACTTTGAACACTATCTATTAATTCATCAACGCTGACTTGCTCATTTTCTCCATGAGCATGCAGTATAGAGCCTGGTCCGAAAAGAAACTTTTTATGATCGCCTTGTAGTCTAGGGACATCAGTGCCAAATGCAGCAGGATACAAAGAAAATCCTAAGTTTTGAAAGAGTCAGTAAACTGATTACATGTTGGGTAGGGGTGTCGATTTACCTTCAACGTCGTGATCTAATAGGGTCTCTGGATACTCAAAACTCCATTTTACATCGATATCAGGATGTTTAGAAACTATGTCTGATATTTTCGATTTTATTCCAGGCAAGTCGCTGGCAATGCGAACAGCACACAAAGCTTTACCAGAGGCCGCCAGGATATTATATGCAACACCACCGCACATTTTTCCAATGTTGAATGTTGACGGGCCAAGTAATTCAGAAGACGGCCACTTTGTAGCGGTGAGCTCGGAGAGAACATTTGTGAGCGCAGTATTTGCACTTGATCCCCGCTCAGGATATCCAGAGTGACTCGCAATGCCTTTTGCAAACAGCTCGAACACCAAATGGCCCTTATGTCCAACGCCTAATTTGCCTTCGGTAGGTTCACCAAAGATTACAGCATCCCAGGTCAAAGCCATATCATTAGCAGCAAGCATGCCTGGACCCCCCTTCTCTTCTCCCACAACAAACAAAAGGCTGATATCTCCACCTGTTGGGTTAATCTTGCCCTCTCTCCTGAGCTCTTCGATTGCCTCGATTTGGGCAGCGAGTGGACCTTTATCATCACATGCCCCGCGACCGTAAATAATCTTTCTATCCGACGATAAAGATAAAGGGATATGTGGCGGGACTGTGTCCATATGAGAGGTAAGGCATACACGAGTCTTGCGAGTCGGGCCTAAGTAGGCATAAACATTGTGACGGGTTGAGTCCGGAGCTATTGGGATTCTTTCGACCGTATAACCAAGCGATTGGAGGTGAATCTCAAGGAAAATGCCTACAGCCAGCTCGTCTTCGCTGGTGCTGGGAATTTCAATGAGCTGCTTAAGCAAAGAAACAACTGGGACATTTTCAGACGACATGACGATTAATGCTGGAAGCGATGCTGGGTCAGAAAAGATTTGATTTGATTTTGTCAAGATGTATATCTACTATATTTCACAAAGATACCTACCCGCTACACGATATTTGAGCATACTTGACGACTCGGTGAAGTTGTTGATATCGTTTATGGGTCCTACGGTAACCCAAAATGCCCCCCGGGCCCCGGCCAATCGACTCGGTAGGATACATATCGTGATGGGTCGGACGGCATTGCTGCGAGCCGGCCGCCAAGACACCAAGAGTGGCGGCTGGAGACTCTCACGTGGCCATTGATTCAAAGTGTGAGTACCAACATCTATATTGGCCATCACCTAGCTGTCTGTCGTCTTCGCTATGCTGTTGGAGAACTCAATCATCAATTCTCTTTGCTACGATGGCACCAGAACATGCCGGCCTCTCCCCTGAGTCCAAACCTACTATCCTTCTCGTCAGTTCAAGCGTTCGAACAATTCGGCATCAGCAGTGGGAGCGCATGCAAGAGAAATTCAACATCTTGACCTACGACTGTAGTAACGTGGATGAATTTTGTCAGCGTCTATCTCCTAATGGCATGTACTCCAATATACAAGCAATCGTCAGGACTGGATGGCTGAAAGCAGAGCCGTATAGCACCCATCTTCTATTCACCGCTAGTGTCGCAAAACATTACCCTTCGTCCTTGAAGCTTATAGTATGCTCAGGTCACGGATATGATGCTGCCGATATATCCGCCCTGACGGCAAAGGGCATTTGGTACTGCAATACCCCAGACACCTGCACAGAAGCGGTTGCGAACACCGCCTTATATCTCATATTGTCATCATATCGATATTTCACTTTCGCCGAAGACTGTGCACGTCATGATTGGACAAAGAGTCGTTCATTGGGTATGAAAGCGACGGATCCGCTTGGTACAACCCTTGGGGTTGTAGAATTGGGTGATATCGGCCTTCGCATTGCCCGCAAAGCTGCGTTGGGGCTTGGAATGAAGCTGTGCTATCATAACAGACGACGAGATATTGATCGCGAGTTAAAAGCCGGTGCCGATATCACCTACTGCAGTTCCTTAGCCGATTTGCTAAAGGTATCTGACTGTGTCGTCTTGGCATGCCCATATACACCTTCCACACACCATATGCTCTCAACCGAAGAGTTTAAACTTTTGAAGGATAGTGGGGTGCGTATTGTCAATATAGCTCGAGGAGCGTTGATCGATGAAGCCGCATTATTACAAGCTATCAAAGCTCGGAGAGTCATCGGTGTGGGATTAGATGTTCATGAAAATGAACCTGGGATAAATGAAGCCTGGGCAGGAAATTACATGGCCACCGTGCTGCCTCATATTGGTGTTTGCTCGACGACCACCTGGGAAGCGTTCGAAGAGGGTTGTTGGAGTAACACCGAAGCATACTTTGCAACTGGAAAGCCATTGACACCTGTCAACTCGATTGCCAATGAATAGTTCCTGCCTATAGAATAAAACACTTTCTACTATCAATTTTAGACAAGGGGAAAAAACCATCTACTAGTAGAAAATAAAATTCAAGAACATAATTAAACAAGAAACTTTATGCTTTCGTGAAAATAATATCTGTTAAGCATAGTATTCCGGCCAGTAAATGTAGTGTTGATTTGATTAGTAATTTTCCAAAATTCCAAGACGAGTTCACTTCCCCTTAACAAATGCACCTAAATTGTTGGATGAATAGATGTCAATTGAGATCTTCGCAAGCCCATACCTTTGGCTGATAGCTCCATTTATTTCTGGTAGACTTCTTTTCTCTTAAAACAATGAATTTCTATTCACAGCTCCCCATCTCATCTCTGTGCTAATTCTGCTGGCTGCTTAGCTAATACATCCAACCTCGTGAATACCGCCCTTTCTATAAATATACATACAGCACAGGTGAGACCTTCAAATACTGTATTTGAAATAAACATCGTAGTCGCCAAGTTCTGGTTGTTCAGGGAGCGGATTTCCTTCATCGATCGCTGTCTGAATCCTCGCTGCACGACGCTTGTTCACAATTGTCATGCTAACAACAAGACCGACGACAACACAGAGGGCAACAACAGCCAAACCAAGAGATATCGTCAACCCTTTGATATATCTCGGGCCAGATTGCGTGGTGAATATTTGACCAACGGCCACACCAGCAGTATTGGCCATTGATAGCGTCATTCCTAGCATAGCAGCCCGTTTATAGTGCTGAGCTACGTTATCGTTCAACCACATCATGCTCATACCAGTGGTTGGATAAATCCCCATGACCAAAACTAGGGAAACTATTAGCCAAATGTGAAGAAAAAGATTAACTCTAGGGGTTGAAGACTTACCAAAGCAACCAAAGTATCGCACTCCAAGACTATCAACCGAGATCAAGATAGCGAGACTGACTATCAGACAAAGTAAGGGTCCAGCAATCCAAAATCCACGATAACCTGTTCTATCGGACATGTATGCGGTGAAAAAGAAGAAAAAGAGCCCCCAAAAGTAGATTGGTACGGTCATGAGATTGGCTTGTACGGATTTATATCCTAAGCCCTTAACGATGGCGGGAAGGAAAGTAGTGAAAGCGTAAAGGGAGATATCAACGGAGAACTGGAACACAACACTACAATCAATTAGCGACATAATCCTCTTCTACCTAGAGATATTGAGACATTGAAGAAGACTTACAAGGCATAGAACTTTGGGTCCTTGACGACAGAAAGAATAGCTCCCCAGCTAAACTTCTCATCATTTCCCCAATGGGGATTCTGCGCATACCGAGTCACCATCATTCCCTTTTCCTCTTCGGTCAGGAACCAGGCTTCCGTGGGAACGGTAGGGAAAAACCAGAAGAACATTGGTACAACGACAAGAGTCAGAACTCCCTCAACGACGAACAGCCAGCGCCATCCTTCGAATCCATTTGGGCCATGGATTTGAGTCAAGCCAAAGGCTAGGATACCTCCAAAGGCAGAAGACAGGGCACTGAATGAAAAAATGACGGATGATCGCTTGCCACGCTCTGACTTCTTGTAGACCATTCCAAGGTAGACGTTAATGCAAGGGATCAAGCTTGCCTCGAAAAGCCCAATAAAGAGACGACAGATATATAAGCCAGTTACGTTCTTGACAAAGCCTAGAGACAAGGTGCAGAGACCCCATGAGAAGGCGCAGCCCGTCAATAAGTATCTTGGGCCGACTACTTTCAAGATGATTGCGGCCGGTGCTTCTAAGGTAACATAGGTCGCGAAAAGGAGAGTTGTAGCGGTTCCGAACTGATTTCCAACGAGACCGAGGTCTTCAGGCATTCCAGCAATGTTGGCATTTCCGAGATTGCTCCTATGAGACCGATTAGAAACTAGAATTAAATCAAAAGAATCATGGATTCTTACCTATCCAAGTTTGCCAACATATAGAGCAGACCTAAAAGGCCAACTGCGTAGAACTAAAAACTGAGAGTCAGCGTTCCAGGCCCTTTTTGGTGGGTATGCTCGGGGCTCACATCAAACTTGAGCATCATCTTTCGTTCCTTCTTAGGGTCAAGATAGAGATCGCTTGTTCCATGCTCTTTCCCTTTCTGTTCTGTATCTGAGTTTGTTGTTGTAGGGGCTACTGCGTAGCCCTGGGTCATTTTCTCATTTGGGGGAGAATCCATGGCTGTCGTTTTAGCAGTGCGCAAAATGGACAAGGATTTTTATTGTGACAGTGAGATACTGAGTTCTTTTCTGACGGCTTCAAGGTCGTCGATTCCTAATAATATACATTTTTGGTTTCATTAGGGATCCCAAGATTAGAAACTAATCTATGCTCTGGCTTCAACCCCTTTGTCGTATCTATAGATTGTAAAGGGATAAGAATACTCGAGTCGTGTAAACAGCTACGTCAGACTCCAGGGCTCGCCTCGTAATCTTGTGCAGTCGGCATGTTTTGCCCACAAACCGGGTTAGATTGTAGATAAGGCCCGGTTTATGTTGATTTCGTGCCGTAGCCTGCTGCTAATGGTGCGCTAGGATACAGGTGGGTGGCTCAGTCGAGATTTAATGGGCACCGTCCATCAAACCTTCTGTACGTTGTAGGCATGGTTGAGATCCTTCGCCTTGGGTTACAACATACAGTGGGGTGCAAGCTGTCTGGACCCATGCCCCCTTAGCGTGACGATCTATATGTATCTGCAGATTACTAGGACAAAGCCTGCGTAGTTAAGATGTCCCTGAAAAAATATGGCTTGGCGGTACAAAGTAACCCCGAAAACGTTTGTGCAGTCACTTGTGAAAATGAAAGTGGGACACTAGAAAGTAACAGGAACAATGCAAAACATTAATACTACCACGAATTGTCCTATAAATATGACTAAAACGAAGAGACTACAAAAAAGGTAGCTATAAAACTTAGGGTTAGGTTATTGATAAAGCAAACAAACAAGCAAGGTAAGACTATCCTATAGAGATTGCAAGCTACAATCGGCAACAAAAGAGAGATGGGCTATTAAGTATAACAATATATCTTTATTTACAGTATATCAAAGTGCTGCGTAATAATCATTATTGTGCATTTACATGACGTATTTCACAAGCGAGTGGGCCACACAAGTGAGTGGGCCACCAAAACACCAAAACGCGTCAACCCAACAAAAGTCAACATGCCGCAACCAACACAAGCTAAATCCTCTAATCAGGAGGATAGAATACTATTGGCTATTAGTGCAATTAACCAAGGCCAGTTTCATAGTGTTCGAGTAGCTGCAGCATCGTACAATATCCCTCGAACAACACTACATCGACGAATTGAAGGAATGGCATCCCGACGCGACTCTACTCCTAAATCACAGAATTTGACTCTGTACAAAGAGTCAGCTCTTGTTCAGTACATCCCTTACGCGATCGGATTCACGGCATGACTTCTCGACGCGATTCTACCCCCAACTCACGAAAATTGACTCCGTATGAAGAGTCAGCTCTTGTTCAGTATATTCTCGACCTAGATTCACGTGGATTTCTGCCCCGGCCGCAAGCTGTGCAAGAAATGGCAGACCTACTACTCTCCGAACAAGGCAAGAGCCCTGTTGGGAAGAACTGGACTACCAACTTTATAAAGCGTCGTACAGAAATCAAAGCAAAGTTTAGTTGGAAGTACGATTACAAACGA
>JPKE01000848.1:0-14903 GCA_000750995.1 Pseudogymnoascus sp. VKM F-4520 (FW-2644) | reverse complement strand
ATGGGTGAGCGAGAAAGCTTGGAGGTCGAACTAGGAAGGGCCTGGTGGGGGAGATCGTAGTGGTAATAGAGGGTTAGAGATCCGGTACATGGAAGTTTCGGTTGAAGCTCTGGTTTGGCTTTGCTGTTTTGGATGAGTACGAAGAAAGTTGATTTGGGTAGGAATGGGAAAGAGGTTGGGGATGGGAACGGGAAGTTTGGGGATCGAAAGATATGATCGGAAGATAGGGTTATAACGGGTGGAGCTGGTTGGATGGGGAGGAGGGGAGGGGTGGCGAGGGGATGGGATGGGAATGAAAGTGTATGGGCGGAGCCCTTTCCCTGTTTTCTGTACAAGGTTGTTGCCAAGGAAACGACAGCGGTGACGCAGAAGGTGGGGTGAGGTATAGCATACACACAATACCGTACAATGAAGTCAGGAGCGCAAAGTATCATGTACGCCAAGGTGTACAAATTTAAGAAGTACAGTACAAGGGCTGACTCAATCGACGCGAAGACCGAAAAAGTGGGCTTGATGGGAATCTTGAATGTCTCACTCACTCCACACGAAATCCCATCTCTGTTCACCCCCAATCCACCTCCACTCCACCCGCTAATTGTCCTGTCCACACACAACACACGCATCACAGTACAGCGGTTCGGGTATGACATTCTTCCTCGCCTCCCTGACCTGCTCGCCGTGACGTGCTTAAGAGGAGCAACATTATGTAAGATATTTATTACCAAGTGACCAGGGATCCTTGATCGCTTAATTTGGAGGTACCAAGCCCTGTCGCGACGTCGCATGACACAGCACTCCCTGGTCACCACAAGGCTGAAAATGATTTTTCAGCATCGTGGTGATATTACTCTAGATGCCCCAGCAGTCCTGTTTGCAAATTACTCTGCAAAGTCATAATAACGTTGCTATTTTTACTATTGCTGTTCCCACGTGACTCTTAAACGACGAAAATGGAACTTCTGACAATGGAACCTGCCAAACGGTAGCTCATTCCCAAAGGTGCAGAAGACACTACAGTACCTGACATATCACGGTAGCTCATTCCCAAAGGTGCAGAGAACACTACACTACCAACAAAATGACGGTACAAATAACATGACGGTAGCTCATTCCCAAAGGTGCAGAGAACACTATAGTACCTGACATATCACAGTGTCCCGAAGCCACGTGACCACGTGCCACGGATCGCTTGTATCTAGAACCAACCATAGCTATCATACATTATCCTATCTGATTCATGAGCCAGACCGTGACACGTACCTATTACGGTACTGTAAGAAGATCATGTACTCCGCAAATCGTCATCGGCATCTTCTTTAGAAGGGTCCCCCGTGCCGAAGGAAGAATCGCCTGTTCCTGATATTTTCCCTCTTAAATGCAAGAAAAGTCAGTGCATATTTTGTATTGGTGACGATCGACAGAGCTATGAAAGACGAATGCGGACCTTCTCTAAACCTGACAAGATGATGGACCATGTCGAGAGGTGTGGAGTTCTCACTCCGTGCCCCGGAATAGGGGCGCTGGTTTCACCAACGCCCCAGAGCTGCCTCACCTTTAGGCTGGTGAAACAGGGCACTCCGGCCCCTGAATTACTCAGGGGCACAGTGTCACAGTATATAGAGTAGTTATGGTAGCTACTTTAATATATATGCATTTTACTTCTGATCAATTTGGGCCCTACTCGTGATACCGGAATTGTCTATTCTACGGAACCTACCAAGCGCAGCTCTACAAGAGGCATTTGGAAAAGAGGACAGCAGGAAAGTATAAATGCTGCCATCCAGTTTGCAAGGCCGAAGGGCTACTTCTCAACAACGTCATCTATTTCAAGAATCACGTAGAGACGGTGCACGGCATTAGACTTCGAGACCCAAAATATATCTCTTGAACAACTGCTTATCAAAAAAATTAGAAAACATACAACAGTAGGTATTCGCTGGTGGTCACCCACCCAACTACTAATCCACCGATCCCTTGAGATTATGTATGGCAGAGCGGACGGGATGCCCAGTTGATCGACGAGAAATTTGCAAATTTGGGCGCACCCTAGCAGAATTTATCACTTTTGGCAATGGCTATAAATCAATCAAAATAGTGCAGCTAAACAACCCGGTAATTTTGACATAATATTATATTGTCGCTTCATCTACAACACCTAGCTTGCTGGATATATAGCATTCCCAAATCTGACACCGCATAACCCCCATCGATCCAAGGACGATGATGAAACTGCATATTTCATCGTACAGCCAACTGGGTCGTACAGCCAGCTGGGCCCAGAATGGCCCGTTGGTATTTTCATCCCAGTCCCAATTCCTGTCCCGTGTTCCTGTTTCACTCAAGAAGTAATTACATTCCAGCCATCAACGTATTACATGTAAAGGCTCTTGATGTTCTTGACGATAAAGTCAAACGTGTTGCTGCGGAAGTCGTCGTTGATGAGCTGACTGTGGGTCGCGTACGTGTTCAGGAGCTGCTTGCCGTCCTTCCACTGCGGCCAGTTGCGGTACTTGGTGTCCGTGCCATTGTTCGGGTCCATAGTAGCCACGAATGAGAGGTAGTACGCGCGGAAGGATGCGGCGGCGTAGTTAGGGTAGATGCCGAAGAAGACTTGGATCAGGTCGCTGCCATGGAAGGTACCCATGATCGGGGTGCCGTAGTCGTAGCTAGAGAGGTAGGACCACGACGGCACATCGGGCGCGAGGGTGCTAGTGCCGAGGAGTAAGACACGGCGGGAAAGTGTGAATGTCAGGTCACCAAGAATGGCGGCCAGGCGCTTAAATTCGGGGTACCAGTTGTTGAAGATGCCGGTGCGGAAAGGGGAACCGTCTAACAGGGGGCTAGGGTATGTCTGGACGAGCTCCGCCATCTGATCCTCGGTGGAGTGGTGGAAGAAGATCTCCGTAAGGTACTTAACCATGTCCGCTGGGGTCTTGATGTAGCTCTGGAACAGGGCGAACAGGGTACCCTCATCTTCTTGGTCGCCGATGATGAAGGGGACGCGCGCGTATTTGCCGTTCAGGACAAGGACATCAGGGGACTCGGTCAGGAAGGTGCCATCGGGACGGGGAAGGTATGACAGCGCAAGGGAGGTGTGCGACACCCAGCCAGGCACGGAGTTCGTTGCATTGAGGTATTCTTGGTATGGGAGAGCGCGGAGGCAGGCGAGGGTATCCTCCGAGCCTTTGCAGCCACCAGCTTCGACAACAGTGTCGTAGACGATCTGACCCTTGGGGCAGTCGACGGGATCGGCGGGGGCAACGGAGCCAGAGTTCATAATGGCAGCGCGGAAAAGAGGCTTTCCCTTGTAGGTGTGGTCGCCATCGTTGACGATCATGTGGTTGAAAACCGAGATGGCGCCGGCAGACTGACCCCAGATGGTTACCTTTTCGGGGTCACCCCCGAAGGCGGCAATGTTGTCGGCAACCCATTGGAGTCCTAGGCGCTGGTCCAGCAGACCGAGGTTGGCGGATCCGTCTTTAAGAATCTCGGCGCCGGGCAGGAATCCGAATCCTCCGATACGATAGTTGACAGTGACGAAAATCATGGGTTTGTCCTGTTCGATGGAGGACTTGACCCATGGGGATCCATCGTACATGGTGTTCCAGCCAAGCTCGAAGCCGCCGCCGAACATCCAGAAGAAGACTGGAAGCTTTGCATCAGCAGCGACGCCGGCCGGACGGTGCACGTTCAGGTAGAGGCAGTCTTCGCTCTGGCTGGTAATCTTCTGGACGAAGGGCGAGTTGAGGATTTTGCCGATGACCGAGGTGGGGATGTCATCATCAAGGGCGTCCGAGAAGAAAAACTGCGGGCAGGCGTCCTGGTTCTCGGTCGCCTGGTAGGTTCCCAGGGGTTCGGTGATGGGCTGCGGAGGCTTCAGGCGCAAGCCGCCAACAGGGGGTTGGGCGAACGGGATGCCGGGGAATTGCTCAACGTCTGCTCCTCCGAGGCCGACTATTGTTGCCTGTGGTAGCGGGATGACGACCGTTGGTGTGGGATATCTCGCTTGGAGCTCAGGAGCAGGTTCAACAGGAGCATCCAGGACAGGAGGAGCGGGGCCCTGAGGAATTTCTTTGGCGGGTATGGCCAATGCCAACGGCAAGGCGAGGAGGGAAAGGAACTTCATCTTGAGGGCGACGACGAATTTTGCTGTAGCGAATTCTCGTTGTCCGTGATCCCACCCGCGGGACAATGGGACTATACATGCTTCCCCAAGATTAGAGCCTGGGGAATTCCCCCACTTCCCCGAAGATCTTGTCAGCTGCCTCCACCCAGGTTCTCCATCTCGCAATGGCCCGACAACATCAGGGCTTCCACATGCCAATGCCTAACCTGCCATTAGCTTACGAGTGGACACGAAAAACGCGGGGCGGTCTGCCAAATCCGCGCACACGATTGGCCGCGTGATCTCCAAGAATGGCAATTCTTCGGTGGAGATGGATTAGTTTCTTAGCCTACAGCGACGTACCCAGGGGCGGTACTGAAGGAAAATCTGATCCGCATCGTTAATTTTCGGCTTAAAATGTAAGTAGAAGGCTGTCGTCTGGCATGTGAAGGATGGCAGGAGACAGACTTACAATTAAACACTAAGAACAGCTATACAACTTAATCGTAAAAAAACTATATTATAACCAGGAAACCTTTATAACCATCCCATTTTTTCACTCACGTATCATATATCCCATCCCCTCACTTCAATCTCCCCCCATCAATGAAACACCCCGTAATCCAAGACCCAGCATGACCATCAAATTCCCACGGTCTTCCCCCCCACCCAAACGCCAACACGCCACCACCCACCACATCCCATTCCCTTCGCCTCCCGACACACATAGCTTGCAACTGGTTTTCGCCTAGCAATACCACAGCTTGCAATCCTGCATTTGTATCAAACTGCTGAGGACTGCCTCCACCGCGCACATCGTCAGCATCTGTCTCGTCATCAGCCTGCCACAGGTAATCCACCACGGCCCCCTCGCCGCGCCCATCCTCGTTCATGTCGTGTGAGTCCGGTCCCCGCCACCCAGTCCGCAGTTGGTGATAAGCGATGCCTGTATCCGACTCGCTCACAAGTCTATAATGCAGGTTCAGAGTCGTAGCTTGCAGTCCCACATGCGCATGTCCGACATGGGCCCAGCCGTTCTCGAGCGCTGAACGGTACGCGGGTGGGTAGAAGGTGATGCTGTGCGTTGTGCGCGGGTTCCCGATCTCGTGCAATCCGGGGAGGAAGTGTGCTGTGGTGGTAGGATCTTGGATTCTGAGTCTGGAACTGCGAGCAGGGTGGAAGGCAAGATGGTATGCTGTCCATGTTGCTGCTATGGCTTGCATGAGACATTCTGGTGCCGACCTGTTCTTGTCGTCGTCGTCACAGTCTTCACTCGTGCTTCGGGTGGAAAGCAGTAGGGAGCTGACGCTGTCGGCCATAGAGGTGGCAGAGTCGAACAAGGTAAGCGCCAGAGAGGTAAGCGCAGCGAAAACAAGACCTAGACTGCGTTCTTCGACAACTTCACTGCGCAGAGCTGACCCTGTTATCTTGCTCCGGTCGACCTGGTCAGTGACCGCGCTGGGTCCTTGCGCTGAGAATATAGCTGCTGCAGTGGCTACACCAACGAGGCCTGCTATGACGGCCAACAATCGCATCCCTCCGTTTCCGTTCCTCCTTTCGCTAGTTCCAGTTTTACGGCTGTCGTTTGCCATTCCTATCGGAAACAGGCACGCTTCATCACCTACCAATCCACAAACAACATCATGGAGAAGGGAAAAGCCATATAAAAATAAAAAATAAAAAGTAACACCACATGAGCTCATGATACGAGAGTAGATATCATTCTCACATGAAAATCAATAAACACATCCCATTCCATCCCCAGCATGTCCCAAAGGGGCTGTGCGCTCCGCAATTGGACCATCGAATACGAAGAGCCGCGGAGCAACGTGCAAGCATGATCACCAACCATCACACCAGGCACCAGCAGTTGCCGCATTGAAGAGGGAAAAAGCTTGGCATGCAAAACGTCGTCGGCGTCCGAAAAGGGAAGGTCGTCGCGAGGCCTGGTGTTATGTGCGTGGTATACAGACTGTTGTAAGTCGGACCCCGTAGTCGGGCACCCGTAGTCACGGGACCCAGGGCCACTACGTCAGCGGTGTCAGGTAGGAGGCTAAGCTGGGCGTTGGGCTCTCTGGGTATAAGTGAGGCCAGGCGCTAGGATCGCCACCAGCCTCGGTGTAGCTGGGCGTCTGGGTTCAGCCCGGTACTGGTGCCGGGGCTCGTGAGCCAGCTCTGGGTTTGAGCTGGCATCAGGAGCTGGCCTACAAATCGTACGTAGGCCCCGTAGATATATTAGGGAGTCAATTCAAATTCTATTATAAGGGCTATATACTGTAATGTTCTGTGTGACCGCCTGCACCCCCATTCGAAGTGATAGTTCTGGCGTTCGTGGGATACCCAGCCATTTCCGCTGTGAATCCCCGCCCGGCCCGAATCCTTCGTGCAACACAGACTACCTTAGTCTCCGCAATTGTGAAGAGCTGAATGGGTACGCGTCGGCCTCCCCCTTCACCAGCGATGCACATAATAGGCCGTGGGCACGTTAAGCCTATTATTAGAACGGGACTACAGGTGGTATACGAATATTGGAACTCCATCTCATAGAAATAATTGAGAAGGGCTGCAAAGGTGGTCAGTGATTGTGTTCTCCAGTCGTCGGGGATACTCAACTTTGCGTTGTCTTCCTTATAGCAGAATTTGCAGTTCCAATTGCTCTAAATCAGAACAGTAAATAGTCTCCTTCGAGGTCTCAGCGATGATCTAAGATTTCTCAGACCTCAATTAACATCCATATGAGGAGTTATATCACTATTGCAGACATTTTCCTCGGAATTATTAGTCATCACCAGCCATCTGCGATTCGTCGAAACCTATTTTTCCCAAACCAAACATCATGACATGTTCGATGCGGACCGAGTTTGAAGAGGGTGTTACTGTCGTGCATTGAGGTACAGAGCGCCCATTGAATGATCTAAGCTGGCGTGAGACACCTGTGGGCGATGAGACAATCACTAATACTGTGCAGCTGGAATTGATAGTCTGAAAAGAGCTGCTTAAGATCTTCAGAAGATGTCGTGGTGAAAGCGACTGCTCTCTAGCGTGTTGATGAATTTATCACCCATGTTGAAGCTTACCGCCATTTACGAACACACGTTGCCCTCTGTAATCGAAAACAGTCTGCCTTCGGGGAGAGCCAAGCAGCGCGCGACTCGTCATGCGGAGGGTCGCGAAGTATTGAAACCTAGCTTACGCCTAAGCCCAAACAGGATAGTCGTCGATGCAATCCCGCGCGGGACAAGCCAACCGACAAGAGACTATTTTACCCGAATCTTGACGATCGATCCTGCCCTTCTGGCTCAGTAGGTCCTCAGGCATCCGACCCACGGACGAATGCTCCATTCCTTCCCAATACAGTAGCTCAGCTGACCCGAAGTCTACGGAGGACCTACAGTCACGCCTTAATAAGACGTCTCAGCTTCGAACTGAAATTTGACCAATGGCCACGACCTACAGAGCTTCGCAGGTAATAATCTATCATGTACACAACTGCAAGCCTTTGGCACCTGATACGACCGTCACAGTTCTGTGAAACTGTCTGGGATTGGGAAGCATATTTGCCAGATGGGCTATGTCAAAGCCATGGCACTGATAGGGTCTCAGCCTTCTCGAGTCTTGTGAAGGACTGACACAGCGAACGTAAGATACCAATGTAGGTTGGATTGCCATAAGACTAAGGACTTCCACAAGGACGAACGGCTTGTTAGTATGTCCGGAAAAGATCGAACACTCACAGAGAGCTGGCTGACGGAAACCGGCGGTCGTAACTATAACTTAAGTTTTGGAGGTGATGTCGAACATGCCTTTCTTACATGACAGATGTTGGTCCCAGACCGATAGTATACTCGTCTTAAGCCTTGCAATCACTCCTCTGCTAGTGTACTGGTTCTGCCTCTATCGGCTTCATCATGGCGCATTGAGGCACGTACCGGGTCCGTGGCCGAGTATATATGGCCTTTTATGACCTGCGATTACGCCGAAACGACCAGATTTATGAGTGGCATCAGCGCTACGGACCCGTCGTCTGCATTGCGCCAAACGAAGTGTCGGTGGCCACCTTGGAAGCAACCCGGGAGGTTTACGGATCGACCAGTAGGTGGGCGAAGAGCAGCTATTTCGACAATTTCATGGGGTACAATGAGCGGTCGATCTTTGCCACACGGCCCTACAAAGAGCATCGTGAGAGGCGCAAGCTGACCTCCGCCTTCTACCATGCATCCACCGTCTACAAGCGGCCGGAGATAGAAGCGCGTATAGGTGACCGCGTTCAGGCAGTGCTCCATCAAATCCGCCTGGGACAGAATGATATAGAGACGTCGTCGGAGGCTGATGTATACTCCCTGACGGACCGGTTTGCCCTCGACAACATCACTCATCTGGTCCTGGGACCTAGTCACTGCACGCAGGCCGTGGAGCGCCCTTGTGAAGAGCGTCAGATGCTCCAGGAACTGAAGTATCTGCAGCTCTGGGGACAGTTCCGTCTGCGCTTTCCCTCACTCTTTGCACATCTCTCTCGGATCTTGGGGATGCTTATTCCATGCCTGAGCTACCTCCAGGCGGAGGCCAAGCTCACAGACTGGAGCTACCGCCGGTTTGCAAACGCGGTGAGCGATCCCGCTCTCTCCGACTCCCATTCGCTGCTTCGACACCTCTTGGAGATTGACCACGGTCTAGAAGATGACAAGACCAGCCCCCTTGACCACAAATTCATGGCCGCCGAGATCCTAGACAACATAAACGCCGCCGAGGCCACCGTCGCTGTGACGGCCACTTATTTGATCTGGCGGCTGAGCGAGCATCCAAAATGGCAGAGACTGCGCGAGGAATTGCGGGAGTTGCCCGTCCAGACAAGTGGGCTCCCATCCTCTCCTCTACTATCCGTCACTCAGAACCCAGGCACGCACGGTACATATCTTCCCACCTAACCCACTTCTCGCGCCTCTTAAAGATCTCTCCGTAGAATGCTCCCGCGAGCGCCACGTTCACGCCCTCTGGCATTCCGAGCTTTGCCGCTGCTGCCGGCGGCGGCGTAGGGGTATGCGGGAAGACCCATTTTGCGACTGCGACAGTCTCGCTGCTTTTGTTAACTATATACTGGCACTGGTCGCGGGGTAAGGGTGTACCCAGTAGCTGCGTCGATGGCCTTATAGAAGCGTCGGCCTGGGCGAGGCCAGTCGATTTTCCACTTGGCTATGTCGGCGGCGATATTGACGTCGCGGGGGGAGGTGCCGTAGATGGCTTTGAGGAGGGGGTTGGATTCATGGGCGGTGTAGAAGATGCTGCAGAAGGCGGGGATATCGGCGGGTGTTGCTTCGCTGAGCATGAGGCTGTGGGAGGGAGTGGTGAGGGTGATGGGCGGGTTAAAAAGAGAAGAGGCCATTGTTGCTGTGTCGTGGGGAGTGTGGATTGAACAAATCACAGGCACGTCGAGGGAGTTGTTTTAACTTCGGCGTGCGTACAAAGCTACTTTTGAAACCCCTAGAGCTAAATGCTCGGAATGAAGCATCTCATATGTGGCGGATGACTCATGAAAACTGAACGGCATTTATCAAAGTCCTGGTGAGCAACTAGCTGTATGGATCCTACATTATGTCTCAAAGCTGAGAGAACGCAGTAACCACGTTCCCTAATGAAGTACGATTAGCAATGCGAATCCTTCAGTTTAAGACGCAGTAAGACGCAGTTGCTTTTGTGATATTACAGTAAGTCTTACATGGTGGGGTAAGTGGGGTCAATCGCGATCCTTATTGAGTCGTACTAGCGTAGTAAGCTGACGTGATCAACCTATCCTCCGCTGAGCTGTATATTTCGCACCTTAACTGGTTAGTCGCCTTTTTGCAACGACCGTTATCCATTTTCAATCCTTTCAACTATACACTCACTTTACATCAGCTGCGCATCAGTCGCAACATTGACAAATGACGACGTTATCTCTGAAATTTTTGGTCTTTGACAGTAAGATGGGGCCGAAGGGCGAAGATGGGGGTGTTGATCTATTGCTCATCGAAAGACGCCAATGTCCAGTGGCCGAAGTCGGTTCAAAGAGGAAGACCGAGAAAGGGTGGGTTGTGTTCTTTCTGCCATTTCTATTACTAGCAGAAGTATGGTGCTCTAAATCATTCAACCATGTTGACCCTGGCACCGCCAACGATCACTATACTCATCAGCCAGGTTGCTTCGCGTAGGAGATAGCATACTGCGACGGCTGAGGTCTGTGTCGGGATCCCTCTAAAGTTCTGTATAGAGAAACAATCTTAATAGCACGGTGGTCAAGTCCGCTGCTATGCCGCTTCTCGGCTTTCAGAATAGGGGTCTACCATAACGTCTTAGCGCAAATATCTCTAATCTAATGCCATGTTAGATGCACTTTCGTATGTGCGGCTCAGAGCTCATCATTTGAACTCGTAGACAGACTAATGTCTGCGAGTTGCTCTCAAAGCACGCTTTGAATGGCGACTTCCCCCATGCCTTCGTGGAGGACTACGCGCACTGGTTGGATATGAACACGGGACTGGTCGAGTGGCGCCCATTGACAGATGCATGGACGATTTCAGCAGATAACTGGGACATGGCGTCCGATCTTGACGGCAATTTATTCCTGAGCCGCGGGACACAAAGGCTGATAGACGTCCGCAGTCCAAATGCAATGGCTATCTCGTTCTGGAAGCCCGGAAGGGCGGAGGGCGTCGCACGAGCAAGGTGGCGGATGGCGTGGACGCATGGATGCGTGGGGATGGTGATGGTGATGGGATGATGGGTGGGAGACATCAGTAATGCATGGAAGGGGGGTGGTGTCGCGTGGGGGATAAACAGGATGCGTCCTCCGAGGGCTAGGCTGGAAGGGGATGTATTTGGTGCTCTTTATCAAGATGGGCCGCCCGCGAAGCAGAGGAGGCGCGATGGGGAAAGGCTTGTGATGATCCTACACTCCAGACCCAGCCCAGGCCATCTCAGTTTAGTGGAGAGAAAATCCAACAAGAGCAGTCGAGTCGTCGAGTCGTATCCCACTGCTCATGTTTCCGCGCCGCGCTATGCGGGAGAAGGCAGATTGGCGTTCAGGGGCACGCCTCGTTCGCTCCCCTTTCCATGGCGCTGACGCTGTCAGCAGCGCGAGTCCGATATCTCCGCATCGAGAAAGGAAAGTGCGTACAGAAGATGAGATGAGGCCAAGGCGCAGGCGCGACGGCAGAGAGCAGCGCCCGCTGCAAGCCTTGTGTATGCGCGCTGGCGCTAGGGGAGATGTCCGAGCTACAGCTTCCCTTCTTTCGCGTGGGCTGTCCTGGGTCCGGGGAGATATCAGGGGATGCGGAAGGATTGGGGGTGTGACATGACAGGTGGGTGGCTGGAGGGAAGGCCAATACATCAGCATGTGTCACAATCAAGTATACACCGCGCAGGCGAGTACATACGAGTCGAGTAGTACATTCATCCCTCGCGCTGCAAGCGTACGGTGCAACGGACACCACGGAGGACGGAGCACTCGTACAGCATCCCTATCGCCTGTACCGAACTCAAAGCTCGGACTCTTCGCTGCACTACCGAGCCTCTGCATTATATTAGGCACACGACCCTCCCCTCCCTCTTAACCCCCTCTATCCACCTTCCTGTTTGCAAACCACCTCTCGCCTCCTTTTCCTCCTCTCGACGCTCTCATCCGCTCTGTTCACCCCGCTTGGCGCTGTCTTGGCCAGTTCCTTGGCACCCGCGGTACCTCTTCGCCCGATAATCATTTTCATCATGTCTCATCCATCATGCCGAGGGAGCCACGGGACTGACACGAGGAGACCGGGGTTACAGGGGATACAATGCACCCATCAAGAACGAACTTCCTTTCCCCATGTCATCCTTGCTCCCCTACTTCGGTCGTACCACCCCTTCCTAATCCCAATCCCATCCAACCCCCCCAAGCTCTCCCTCTCTCGTGGAGAAACAATAAAACCCTCGGCGCGTCTCCCGCTTCTGCTTCTCTTTCTCTCTCTAACCCCTTGGCCTTCCTTCGTCGTGTGTGCGCCGCGCTTCACACCCCCAGGTATTTAAGATGGGTATGCAAATCATTCCCTTCCACAATGCCTCAAGCTGCATGGTGGAGCTATGAAGTAGAAAAACCGACGAATGCTAACACCCAAAACCAGCCAGAAAGGCTATTAACCCGATCGACAACGAGAAGGGAACTTTCACTCCGTCGATCGAGGTAGACCGCCATGCCATCACCAACGTCTCCGACGAGAAGCTCGCCACTGACAAGGACTATGAGGGCAAGCCCACCGACGAGGAGCTGATCACGCTCCGCCGTGTCCCCGGTTCCCTCCCCATGGTCGCCTACTTGATCTGCGCCGTCGAGTTCTGCGAGCGTGCCTCCTACTACGGTGTCGTGGGCCTGATCAACAACTTCGTCAACCGCCCGCTGCCCAAGGGCGGCAATGGCTGGGGTGCGCCCCCGCAGGGCACCCAGCAGACCGCTGGCGCCCTCGGCATGGGTGCCGTCAAGGCCAATGCCATCAACCAGTCGTTCAACATGTTGATCTACGCCGTGCCGCTCATTTTCGGTTATCTCGCTGATGCGAGAACTGGTCGCTTCAAGCTTATCTGCTGGGGTGTCGTCGTCTTCGGTGTCTCGCATATTCTCATGGTTGGTGCTTCGGCCAAACCCCTCTTGGAGAGCGGGAATGCCAAGGCGCCGTACTTCATCTCTGTCTACATTCTCGCAATCGTTTGGTGGTGAGTAGAATCGATTTCCAATTTTGAGGGCTCTCACTGACATCCTTTTTAGCCATGTTCAAGCCGAACGTGTCCCCACTTCTTCTCGATCAGATCCCTCACACTGTTCCCAAGATCAACGTCTTTAAGTCAGGCGAGAGGGTCATTGTCGACCCCGAGTCCACCACCGAGAGAGTCATGCTCTGGTTCTTCCTCCTGATCAACATCGGTGGTTTCGTCCAGGTTGCTACTACTTACTGCGAAAAGTACGTCGGCTTCTGGTTGGGTTTCCTCCTGCCACTTATTCTCTACCTTCCTCTCCCTCTCCTCCTCTGGTTCCTTCGCAACCGCCTTGTTCTCCACCCACCTGGAGGAAGCGACTTGCCAAACGTCTTCCGCGTTCTGGGTGTCTGCTTCGCAAACGGTGGATGGAAGAGAATCGGCCGTCACGGCTTTTGGGAGCCAGCCAAGCCTTCGGTCATTCTTGCTCAGGGACGCAACACCCGTGTGAGGTGGAACGACCAATTCGTGGAGGATGTTCGCCGCGCATTCCAGGCCACCGGAATCTTCTGTTTCCTCCCATTCAGTATCTTAACGACAACGGTATCGGATCCTCAGCCTCTTTCCTGTCCACCATGTTGATCACCAACGGTGTCCCCAACGACGTCATCAACAACTTCAACACCCTCTCTATCATCGTCTGCGCCCCCATCGTCAACTACGGCCTGTACCCCTTCCTCCGCAAGCGCAACATCCACTTCGGCCCCATCAGCCGCATGACCCTCGGCCTCGGCATGTCAACCCTCGGCGGCGTCGGCTACACCGTGCTGAACTACTACGCCTACAAGCTGGGCCCGTGCGGCAAATTCGGCTCCGACAACTGCGTCGACTCCAACGGCATCTCCCTCGTCGCCCCCATCAGAATCTGGTGGATGGCCATACCCTTCACCCTCGGCGGCATCTCCGTGCTCTTCGTCACCGTCCTCGCCTACGGCATCGCATACTCGCGCGCGCCCAAGAATATGAGGGGTCTCGTCTCCGCTATCAACCTGTTCAACACCGCCGTCGCATACGCCATCGGCCTCGCTTGCTCGTCGGTCATCCGCGACCCCTACCTCACCTGGGACTTCGGTGGACCAGCCATCATCGGCAGCGTCCTCACCGTCGTCTTCTACTTCACCTTCCGCCACATAAACAGCGAGGAGTACACCCTCTCCCAGAATGGGGATTACCACCTCACGCTCGAGGGCGTGCCCAATGTCGTCGAGGAGACCTCGCAAAACAAGAGCACCAACCAGCCCGCCGCGATCGCCGAGAACGAGGAGTACGGCATCACGCCGAAGCAGTAGTTTTCTTCTATCGAGTGCGATTACCGTTTCTTGTTTTTCTGAAACGAATTGGAAAGGGGAGGTTGGATTTGGCTTTTCGCACATCTAAACAATATGGTTCAACGGTGTCAGCCCTGACCCCAAGTTTCACACACCGCCCTCCCCGATTAGGCGAGCGGTGTCTTGTTTAGGCACGGTAGCACTAGATCTGCCGGTCTTACCCCAGTTTGGAAAAGGAGAGAGATTACTTTGCCAAGGGTACGCGTGCGCGTATGTCGCGCTGCGATCACCGTGATAGTGCTCTTACTCTTGTTGAATATTGTTATTCTTGGTATTCTCCTTGCCTAACTTTACACCATTGGTGCCTTTAGCTCTCCTCTACTCTAGCTCTTTCGCTCTCTGCCCTGCAATATGGGACTTCGTACAGTTCCACCCAAGCTATTGGGTCCTCATTTGCACTTATTGCAAATATGTGCTCATACCAAACACTGTCGCAAGCCATCTACGAGATGCTTACAAAGGCCAGCTTAGTCGGACAGAAATAAAAGATTATCTTCAAATTGTTAGTGGGATGTGCCTTAACGCACCGGAGCTAGTTCAGCGGATGGAGATTCCGCTACTATTAAATTGATTGATTGATTGATTTACTATGTAAGCTTCTCGCGACTAAGACTATAAGCTAACCAAATTTTCCCAGTGTTTGCCGTTGCTCCAGTTCAAACACAGCAGGTCGAGCCTAACTGTGGTTGCCATCGACCATCTTCTACTGTCTC
>JPKE01000841.1:0-15796 GCA_000750995.1 Pseudogymnoascus sp. VKM F-4520 (FW-2644) | reverse complement strand
GCTGACTATATACCCAGTCTCGATCAGGGGCTTGCAGTACTGACAAATTCAACAGATGCTCCCTGAGACATGGAACATTCGATCTCGGTCTACCACCGGACCTTCCTGGCTCCCTCCGATCCAACATATCGTTGTGAGATAGGATGGCGTCACAGAGTCCTCGTCGACAACCCTGGCATGGGCTCGTCCATAACAAGGCCTCGAGAAATCCTCTCTCTAAGCCCAGACACACACAGCAACACACCGCAAGATCACAATGAGAACAATTCATATAATTTCTTGCTCCTTTGCCAATGCACTGAGTGCTTATATCTGAAATCTAACACTAATATACCAATTGCCCATAAGCTGAATCTAATAGTATCTTTGCACTCTTCTTACCGTAATAGTGGTCGTAAAACCGCTTAGAGATACCACCTGTACCTCGGGTTTGCCGGTCCCTCTGCAAGCAGTTCGGTCGAAATATCCTTGGCCTTCACCTTCTTGCCTTCCGCTCTGTCTCTTCGTTTGTTGTCGTAGATCATCCACAAGCCAAGAAGAATCGTAATTATAAAACCCACTGCGCCAAAAATAGCGGTCGTGATCAAAGCTGGGAAATATTTAGGAGCGTCTTTGGCTTGGAAGATATTGGACCTGTGAAGAGCATATCGTTAATAAAAATCACGAGATAAGCAAACAAAATTCAAATTTGGTACACATACACAACAAGGCCCATGACGTTAGCTACGGGCACGGCGACACTAGTAAGCATTACACGCTTGTTCTCGTTGGCGATGTTGTTGTTATACCAAGTGTCCAACAACACAGACGGAGCGGATGTTCCCCACGTCATCATGAAGCATGCGTAATAGGCGACCTGAAGCTGGCTAGTCACATTGACACAAGCGTAGATGATGGAGCCGGTAAGTGTCAGGAGGAACCCGAGAGCAACAAAGGGGAACCGCAAATGGGTGAAGTCGGAGAGAAACCCGAGGAGCAAAAGCATGGCCGCACCCGTGATGTTGGGAGCGACCGTGTAGAGGTTGGTCTTCACGGTGTTGTACCCGAGCCGTTTAATGATGATGGGCAGGTACAGAATCACACCCTGCAGCGGAACCCCGAGGCACATCTCGATAGAAAGAATTACCCAAGTCGTCGGATGATTGAAGATCTCAAGCGCTTCGCGAAGGTTAAACTCCTGGTCCACAATTGAGGACGAATCCACCTGCAGCCGGTAGTGTGCCAGCTTTCGCTCCTCCTCACTAAGGAACTTGGCGGTAGCTCCGCTAGCGGGCAGAAACAAGTAAGCGATGATTGACATAATCACAGTACCGCCTCCTAGAGTATTCGATAATATCGTCAGTTAAACTACATAACAACCCATAAGTCGACGCATCAGTTGCACTTACCCTCCACGATGAAAAGATACTTCCAGGGGTAAATCGCCCCTCCCTCGATCTGGAATATTCCAAAGGCCAGTAGGCCGGAAAAGGCGTTGGCAATGCTGGAGGCGGCGTAGAAGATAGCAAGACGCCTAGCAAGCTCGCCGCGCCTGTAGAACGTTGTCTATTCATCAATTGGTATTTGAGCAGCTTCCCTGATTCCGGATCCACGAACCTGATAGTAGATGACCAGCGGGAAGAAGGCGCCTTCGGCCATACCCAGGAACCAACGGATAGCAAACAAGCCTCCAAAATTTTGGACGGCGGCGGTAAAAAGTGTCATCGAACCAAAGACGAACATCATAATTGGGAGGACTCGTGAAGGGCCGTACTTTTTGCCAACGAGACCCACGAACGGGGCTGACACAACGTAAGGGACGTAGAAGACCTGCGAAGGCGTTGGTAATGGAAAGGCTCAGGATCCATGAGAAGCACTCAGGAGTTCCAGATGGGACATCAAACTTACCGACAAGAGAACGTTGTACTGGTCCCCAACCAGGCCTAAGTCCGTGCTCAATCCATCAGTCTCAGCGTTACCCATGTTGCTCCTGTCGAGAGTATTGAACATATACATCAACGCTAGGATGGGGAGGATGTGAATGTCAAGCTTCCAAACGATTCTCGTCTCAGCGACGGGGTCAATGGTCATGGAGTCTTGCACGTCCGTCATGTCTGCGACCTCTACATCGACAGACAAAGACACAAGCTTGCCAGCGTCCTCCGCCACAGCATTTTTCTCATCATAGCCAGGATCCATCACGAGGAAAGGACAGTGTATCTTGCAGGAGGAAACGGAAGTTTGAGATGGTACAGAGTGTGCAATAGCAAGTCCGCAGCCACGTCCAGTATTAAGGCCATAGCATCTAGAATGCGCCTGGTCTTTTAATCGGATCCGGCTACTAGGAAGAGCTCTAGATAGAAATGAGATAAGAGGGTCATACACACTCGGGTTGAGAAGATAGCGCTCTAGTACCATGGTAACCCCACTGACATGACTTAACGGACCGCTACCTACGCCCAAGTTCAACACCTTACATAGTTTGGCCCTGTGTATTATACGAGGGTAACGGCGGGCACAAGACTTTCGCAACCCCTACAAGAAATTGCTGGATCTCAAAGTGCGAATTTAGGGTAAGTTGCAGTGTGAATCATATTGTTCCATTGCCTTCTATAGTTCTCTATCCATAAGATATTCATGTCCTCTTACGAAAGCCCTTTTACTGTTACTATCCCCATGTCTCTCTCCATCGCTACTTCCTCCCTCTCCACCTCCTGACTGCCTCTCAAGTCATTTTCGTCCTTTAATAGTTTCTTAATACCAGTTGCGTCCCATCCTCCACCTAGCGGTGATCAGTCCAGTAAGTACAGGTTCACAGAAGGTTCTAGAAACACCGAATGGTTATCTGGTGAGGGATTGTCACGGTCAGGGGCTCCGGCCAAGGATACCAAGGGTAGCCAAGACCTTGGCTCAACGAGAACACGCACAAGAGTATAAGTAGGAAGGAGCTGGCTTCAATAGGAAGCCAGCGGCTAGTCTTTAACAACTACCTACGAATGGAGTACGATTCCCTGCTGAACCCCGTGCTGCTTACCTGTCTTGAATCACCGAGCGATATGACTCTCACAGGGATCATGGGGATCATCTGGTGATGCGGTATAGAGTCAGCTACTTGTGTTTCTCTACATAGTTTATGAAAGCTCACTGCGCAAGGCCTATGATTTGGTTCACTTGTGAAGGGCTCTCCACTGTCCAGCCATCGTAAGAAATTCCAATAGAAACGACGCTGCTATTAATCCAAGGACCATTTTGAGAGAGTGAGAGAAAGTCGTTGACCTGGGCCTGGCGGTCGTAGCTTGCCACCCAATTAGCGTTAGTAAGGTTGTGAAAACCATAACACCACCATACTCTAGCACCAGAGTCAACGGTGGCTTCAAGGCCGGCTAGCGCAGTCTCATTCGACCAAGTGTGACGAGAATGATCGAGGATAGTTGTAACGCCGGCATTGAGAGATTCGTAAATACCAGTCAACTGTCCGAGATATACATCTTCGGGGGCATAAACCGTCTTCGCTAGAGAGTACTCGCTGTAACGGTTGAAATATTCGGCTAAGCTGGTGTTTGATCCCAAAGTTTTGAATGCTGTTTGCCAAAGGTGGCGATGCGTGTCAACAAATCCAGGAGATATTATCTTTCCCTGGGCGGGAATTATAGTTGTATGCTTCGGAAGGCGGACTTTATCTGCTGCGGGGAGTATAGATGCAATTGTATCTCCAGTGACGAGGACAGAGGTATTATAGAAGACTTGGACACTCTGGGTTGTGTCATTGAAGGATATAACTGCTGCCGCGTCTTGGAAGAGGGTAGAGTTTTGTGCCACGCAAGTGTAGCAGTGTAGTATGAGTTGAAGGAAGAGTAAACAGGCCGCCTGCAGAAGCCGAGCCATTATTAGATACAGTCGTGCTTGTCTTGATGCAAATTAAATGCCCCGTTGTTTGATTGCTGTTGTTATTGATATTCTTGATAAAGTCTCCTGCAAAACCAAGGGATGATATACATTCCCGTCCTCTAGGACCAATGCCCAAGATCCACCACACATGATGATTTAATTTTTCGAGATTAGACAACGCAGATAATTTATTAGGGCTACTTGGCAAAGTTTTGTACCATAGTAATTATAAGTAATATCGAAATCTCCGGATAATTGTTCAGTTACATATCCAAACTTACTAACCTGACTGTACCAGATGAGTAAGGGAGGGCAATATGTCAATAAAGAGCAAATGCCAATAAATATTGATACGACTATACATTCCTTACAACTCGACTACAACTCGATAAAATTGGCCTAAAACTTATTTCAGACGTAACGCGAATGACAAACGTTTGCTATCAGAAACGTACTTGGCAATACGGAAATAAAAATACTCGGTGTTGCGATATCGGAATTCGGGACTCTAGCGGCAGTAAACCCGCCCTGCTTACCCAATACTCGGCCTTTCGGGCTTACGACGGAGCATGCCGATTAAAGACTACTTGAATCCCGCTAACTTAACTGATAACCAAAAGTGAGCCATGGTATTCTACTGTAGCTCTCAACTGCCGGCTAAGTTTTGGCATTCGACCGTCGAAGAAAGTGTGGAAGAATGGGAGAATACCCCACCCAGTCGGCGAAATCATTACTCGCTAACTATGATAAGTTGGAAATGCAAAATCATGATGCAAAATCAATAATAGTCATAGGGGATCTGATATTTCGATTCTACCCATTTAACTGTAATCGTCGGATCCGCCTGTTCGCGAAGCCTACAACGCCTAAATGTAACTGAAAAATACTGCCCATGCGCTTACCCAAGCACTTATTTTTTGAACTACTCGCATCATGCCAGAATTCTGCTTGGGTGACCAACCATGGATCCAACCAGTAGTCCGCAGTGCGCCGTCAGAACTACGTCTTTTTTTTCTCAAGTACATCTAGGTGTCTATCACTCCGTTCGAAATTCCCGTCCGTCCATATTTCAATTTTTATAACTTTTAAAGAATCCCAACGCCGGAACCAGCTTTTCATCTACAAAGGGACTACTCAATCATGTCTAGCAGCGCCTCCAACCCTAAGAAAATTGGTATCATCATCGGTAGCACTCGAGCAAAACGCATCGGTCCCCAGGTTGCCGAGTTCGTCAAGCAGACTCTCGATAGCAGTATCACTGCTGCAGACTCTACGATCCTCTCTCTTGTCGACATCGCTACGTTCAACCTCCCGGTTTTCGATGAGCCAATATTACCCGCCATGGTCCCTTCAAAAGGGGACTTTATCCACGAGCACAGCAAGTTTTGGACGGTAGAGATCGGCAAGTACGACGCCTACGTCATTGTCACGGCAGAATATAACTACGGCGTTCCCGGCGGGTTAAAGAACGCGATCGACTATCTGTACAGCTCATGGATTGGCAAGCCAGCGTTGATCATTAGCTATGGCGTACTTGGTGGAAATCTAGCTAGTGCGAGCTTGAAGCAGACGCTCGAGGGAATGCATCTGCGCGTCATGGACACAAGGCCACAGCTGGCGTTCCCCGGAAGGGACGCGGAGAATCATAATATGAGTCCAGCGCTGATTAGTGCCATGGGCGGAGTACTTGATGACACAGCGTTGAGTGCTTGGGCGCTGCAGAAAGGTGAATTGGTTAAGGGGTTTGGAGAGCTGAAGGAATGTTTGGCTTTGGCGCCTGCTTCCCCTCGGAAAGCATAAAGCAGGTCAGAGTACCGATCCTTGATGGAGTCTGATCCCTTCGATAGCTTCGACGTACTTCATGGTGCAGAGATACAGATCATCGAATGTGAGGAAGACATTATACAGATCGTGAAGATCATCCTTGCAAGAGGATACTCCATTCAAATCTGCACCTTTTCTTAGTGATGATTCAAAGGTGAACCCATGCACTTGTAGAAGCCTCTCTAGCACCCCATCCGCAGCAACAACAAGGTCTGCAGTAAGAGTTGATCCATCTTCCAGTGTGACTGATCCAGTGTGGGCTTCAAAGGATACAACTGTGGCCTTCGTAACCAGCTCAATTGGAATGCCTGGGCCGTCCTCACTGATAGCCTTAGCCCCCAGAGCCTCATGCAGATCAGCACGATGTGAAAAGACGGCTGGGGCTCCAAATTGTTTCTCAGCATCCAGATGAAAGTCTGCAATTTTCTCAATGAATATCCATCACTGTTTGCTAGATGGATCAAGCAACCTTCTTCACCACCATCAATCTCACTTTCATCACTGGTATCGTCTTTCTCCTCATCCTCTTCGCTATTATCTTCATCTTCATCTTCGTCTGATCTTTGTCGTCAGCATTGCCAATGTCTCTATCTACATCAACCCAAGCGTCATCATTCCACACCTTTCTTAACTCCTTTGATTGCTTGTAGTAAATCTAATTCCTGGTGCGGATTTTCGAACAGCTGCAGTCATGTTGAAGACTCTCTTGGTTTGGAAGGCGGTGCGTGATTAGCTGGAATACCAGAGCTATTGAGCTTGGGTTTTTCTTCCTGTAAAGGTTTTCCCAAGGTTTGTAATCATAGGAGTACTCCATAGCTAGCTAGCTGGTCAGAGTATAAAATATTATTATTATTATATGTCCATTTACAAGTCAGCAAGATAGTATTTCATTAAGCTAGTCTATATACATTTGTTGGCAATATTACGTTTTGCTTCATCTTCTTAATGGTGCGACTGACGCTTTCTTCGTTGTGCGACCGACCGATGCTCTCGGAATTCTGCCTAGTTACGTGGGTGTTCAATTGCTTTCACCCCCTAAGGGGAACGACTAGGGCGGTGTCAGCCTCCGGGTACGACTGTGTAATCACCACGCTGCTCTCTGGGAGGATGAATAAGGTGGCCGGGCCTGGCCTGGTCTGGTGAGCGCTTTTTTGGCTTGGTAATCCCTCGGCCCGCGTTGCCAATGGATGGCCGTGATTGGTCGGCGACACACGTGTCGTGAAGCGACCAGGCCGATCCGACGATTACCCAGCTTGGACGTCGTTGCCGCCCATGCATGCCTTGCGGTTACGCAACTAGATTTCAGTCCCGTGAGGTGGGGGGGAAGGATGAGGGTGAGGTGACTACTGAGTAAGACGAGCCGTCCACGCCACTGCCAGTTGCGAGCCATGCATTCCACTAACGAGCATATACACAGTATATATACCAAGATGCTCCGCTGTCTGCCTCTTCTTCTCTTCCCCTCCCCTCCATTACTATCGGAGAACTCTGTGGATCTAGGATTCATCCATTTCTCACATTCCACTGCTCTTACAATCAATACCATATCACCTCCGGGTCATCCAGACCCCCCCCAGCAACACCTAGACTTCATACATACTCTGACCGCAATCATGGGTGCCGACGAGAAGACCGCCTCTACCTTTAAGTACGACCAGCAGCCTATCTACACCACCTCCAATGGCGCTCCGGTCCAGCATCCAGAGGCCTACCAGAGAGCTGGTGGCCCAAATGGCCCGCTCCTGCTCCAGGACTTCCACTTGATTGACCAGCTCGCACACTTCGACCGTGAGCGTATCCCAGAGCGTGTCGTCCACGCCAAGGGAGCTGGTGCTTACGGCGAGTTCGAGGTTACGCACGATAGTAGGTAGCCTTCGCTGTTGATATTGATGTTGATGATGATGTTGATGATGGATGATGATGTGCTGTGGCTGACGATATTTTTCAGTCTCCGATATCACCACCATTGACATGCTCAAGACCGTTGGCAAGAAGACCAAGGCCTTGGCCCGCTTCTCCACTGTCGGTGGTGAGAAGGGCTCTGCGGATACTGCCCGCGACCCCCGTGGTTTCTCCATCAAGTTCTACACCGAGGAGGGCAACTGGGATTGGGTCTACAACAACACACCGGTCTTCTTCATCCGCGACCCAACCAAGTTTCCTCTGTTCATCCACACCCAGAAGCGTAACCCTCAAACTAACCTGAAGGATGCCACTATGTTCTGGGACTACCTTTCCACCCACCAAGAGGCTATCCACCAAGTCATGCACCTCTTCTCGGACCGCGGTACCCCATACTCCTACCGCCACATGAACGGCTACTCCGGCCATACGCACAAGTGGCACAAGCCCGACGGAAGCTTCAACTACATCCAGGTGCATCTCAAGACCGACCAAGGCTCCAAGACCTTAAACAACGAGGAGGCCGGCAAGCTCGCATCCGAGAATCCCGACTGGAACACCCAAGACCTCTTCGAGGCCATCCAAAACGGCGACTACCCGTCCTGGTCGGTTTACGTGCAAGTCCTCTCCCCCGAGCAGGCCGAGAAGTTGCGGTGGAACGTCTTCGACCTCACCAAGGTCTGGCCACAAGGCGATGTCCCCCTTCGCCCCGTCGGCAAATTCACGCTGAACAAGAACGTCGAGAACTACTTCGCCGAGATCGAGCAAGTGGCCTTCTCGCCCTCGCACCTCGTGCCGGGCGTCGAACCCTCTGCCGACCCTGTCCTGCAGTCCCGCCTCTTCTCCTACCCAGACACGCACCGCCACCGCCTCGGCGTCAACTACCAGCAGATCCCCGTCAACGCGCCGCTGCACGCTTTCAATCCCTTCCAGCGCGACGGCGCTATGGCCGTCAACGGAAACTACGGCGCCAACCCGAACTACCCCTCCTCGTACCGCCAGCTGTCATACAAGCAGACGTCGACGGTCACGTCTGACGCCCACAAGAAGTGGGTTGCGCAGGTTATCATGCATCTCAATGAGGTGACGTCGGAGGACTACGTCCAGGCGAATGCCCTGTGGGACGTTCTGGGTCGCACGCCGGGACAGCAGGATAACTACGTGCACAATATTGCGGTGCATCTGAATGCTGCGAGGGAGGATACGAGGAAGAGGACGTATGAGATGTTCTCGAAGGTTAATCCGGTGCTGGGCAGTAGGATCCACAAGGAGACGGAGGCGTTGGTATAGCAAATGCAGGAATAGACCTGTAGGCAGCGGAAAGATATTGTTTGAATGCATATAGAATGAATGAAGCTATCTACGTGACTATATATATTCCTCTGGTGCCGGCAGCGGTGGCAACCGTCACTTGTCTGCGCGGTCTGACCATGCTGGGACTTGGAGAGGCCGCGACCTGTTGGGATGGTAGTCGCCGCAGCTCTCGCATTTAAATTGAAGCAGGGTATGCCAGTCGAGGTGCCATAGTTTCGGTAGCCATCCATAGCTCCCATGTACTGAGCCTCCAAAGCCAAAGATGGCAGGAGAGCTTCGATAGAATCAGCTCTCATCCCCAATCTAGCCATGTAACTCACCGTATCCATTTCCACCGGACGATTTCTCCTCTTCCACAGGCCAACAAGTGAAGAACTTCCTAATCACGCTCTTCGGGAAGCACGACTGACTCTCATCCTCCATCTGACCCTTCTCACAATTTCTCGACAAAGTCGTCATAACTGGGTTATAAGTCAGGAACGAGGCACCTTCGTACACGTTTCGGGGATGGGTCAACAGTGATGTGCAAATAAGAATAACATCAGCATGTAGGTTCTCTTGTATGATGTATTTACGGGTGTGTTGTATTTAAGCAAAGTCTTTCATGTCAGTAAAGGGTACAAAGTTGGTGCCAGTTAGAGGCCCAGAGAAATGACTATACGGGGCGAGTTTCTTGGTTTGTCTGTACAAATATTATGGCCCTAGAGGTGGCAGGGTAGGTCCCAGAATGGCAACAACGGTGGCTCACCGGTGTGGGAGTTAGATAATTCAGCCGCACTTACATTGGACCAGGCGGCTGCACACACACCGGTCCCTCCGCGGATTCATTGGTCACCGGCTGTTGAATCTTCTCCAACTACAACCTGCCAGAACTGATCGATCCGTCCTCGTATTCCGCGCGGCTTCGGTTATAGTAATATTGATGGGCACCGGTGAGCCAATGCAGCATAGATTAGTATGTGAAGAAGTGATTCCGGCAAAGCTGTATCACGCATCGTTGATTCAACGTATAGTTGCTACGCTGTAGTGTAATTATCGGCATCCAAATTCTGTTCCTGCTCCTGATATACACTACGCCACCCTTTTAACGTTCCAGGTATATAATCCGTGCACAAGGCGTCATATCGAGCCCGTTGGCTAGCTATTCAAGCCTGGTGTATTCAAAACGACGCCTCGTTTTCAGGGGTTTTCAGGGGGACTGTGGCTCTGCTTCCACAAATCTAGCGCTGTGAAATATATGCAATACCTTGGCCTTGTGCTGTCATCAAGCCACTCGGTATTCATCCCACTATGATAGTTGCCCGGTAGTTACCGCCGTACTCCCCGGCGGCCTAGATTACAATGATACAAGTGCGGCTACTGAGTGGCGGTTCATCAGACATACGCCAAGTCAGACAAAGCCTAGACCACATACATAGCCCATTTCTCGGATCCATGTGGTCCGTGCGCCTGTGCCTGATGAGCGCATACGAAGGGACGATCTGTCTCCACTTGGTTACCCATGGTCAACATCCTTCCCTGAACCTTACGATGTCTCGAATGGGTATCCATCCAGGGCGGAGTTCAAAGACGCCCTGAAGAGTCATACAGTATTGCGGTGGTTGAAGAGCATGGCTTGTGCACCAACCACCCTATGCCTGTAACAATCACGCTATTATACTACAGCCTTGCGAAGAGGTCTAAATCCCGTCTTGTTTTTTTGTCAATTTTGTGGAAATATTTCGGTGTCGATTGTGAAACATCGGGCACTTGACTAGGCTGGACATTAGCGCGATACGATGCGAGATGAGATGCTGGGGAAGAAGGCTGAGAACGATGAGGATACAGTTCGGTATATTTTGTGGGAGCGGCTAGTTTATAATATGAATGATGTTTCCGTATTGCTATTGAGGAAGATGTTGTTATTCTACGTTACGAGCAAAGTAGTAGATTCCCATGACCCATTCTCCTCGTACTCGCGTATTGTCTGAGGCAATAGTGCAGCCGTTTCATTGGTATCTTGTGGATTTTCAACTGCTGCTTCATTGCCGCTAGGTTTACGAAGGATGAAAGCGTATGGGATGGTCTTCTCCCAACACCTGCCGCCTCATCGCTAAAACTTGCACCCCTAGATCCTCCGCAGCCTTCCATGCACCCTCGGGAACTCAGGCACTCCTCGATCTCACCGCACTCCATCCATTCATGCTGTTACCCTACGAAAGTACCTCGAAACCCTAAACCCTAAAAAAAACCCAACCCAAAAACCCTAAAATAGCCTCCCTGGGCCAGCTCCAACGCATAAGGTTCTTGACACGCAAGTACGCCTTGAAAAGGCACCGACTCTGTCTCTTGCTTCCAGTAATACGCTATTAATCCCCGATAGGAAGCTAGAAGGGACTTCCATGAGTATCCTGGGGGGGCTCCATCCAAATAGAGTTTGTATCGAGCAGATGGATCATAAAGCTTGAACTCATCCTCACTGATTGCGCCTACTATGACATATATGGACTTTAGGCTTGGTAGCTGACGTAGATGGTTTATAATATCGTCCGCTACTCTCCCATGGAACCCCAAACTGATAGCGATATATTGGATAAGGTGAAGGTTCGGAAGCAGGTCCCTGAATAGTACATCAGGATCGTAGTCAAATGGAAAAACGACGGTATCAATTGCGAAGTTAACGTAGTTCATGTAGTGCTTTCCTCCATTAGAAGGATAGAATTCGTAGTATTCCCGTCCAGGATGATCATGACGAGGCAATGGTAAAGGAATATATTGTTCCAGGAGCTCATTCCTTGACTCTCTGCATACATGGAGAGCAACTGGAAACGTCGTATATCTGAAGTAGAAATCGTCTGGGAATCGATGAGCTTGCCAAATCACAACTTGTCGGGGCTTAACGGTAAGCCACCAAATTTGAAGTCGCAACTCCGTTGGGAGGCGATCGAAGGCGAATGTGGTAGACTTGGTCAGGGTCATCGACCGGGTTTGTCGAATACCTTCTGTAGGTCGGCGAAGGTTCGAGGTTACTCGTTTCCGAGAAGTATGTTTTGAGGCCCGAGGCATGTTTCCAGAAACAGGAAGTATCAACTCCGCCTGTGTCTAGTGAATTGCCAAGGGTTAGAAGTAGATATCATGTCTGTATTCAAATATAGCCCACCTCCTAAGTGTTCGAGTGACCGAGTCTAGAAATATGTATTATCGTGACCAAGCTGCTGGACGAGGGTACTTGAGGATGATAGCTGCTGGAGGAGAAGTCTTCGTTGGGCTCCCTAACTGTGAGAGAGCCTTGGCTGGACAGGGCAGTGGGAAGTCACGTTGTAGATAGATACGTAGAAGACTCTCTATTGATTACGAAGACTGAACGCTGACCCTCCTCCGAAGGTCCGCGTTCCTACTATATACGATTCCGTGCGGGGTTCGCCTTGGCACCGCAGCGCACGTGACTAGAGTTCGCACGTGATGTACTGGCTGATCTACAACCACCCGCACCAGGCCTTGATATGTAAGCCTGTACTGTATGTACCGTGATGGATGACCGGCCCCAGATCAGAGGTCAGTTTTCAAGGGTAACCTCTCCTGATTTGCTACGCTCACTAAGCGTACTCTAGAAAAAGCAGTTGTTGGACGTAGATAAGTCCTGACAAGGCCGGCGTGAACTTCCTTGCGGGTAGGAAATCTCGTGCGTCCTATGAGAAGCCGATAATACCACTGAGGTACACAGGTAGACTAGATCCTGGCTGTCCGTCTGTGAATTGTTAGGTGCTAAAGGTGACGCTCAACTGAAAGGCGAGTTTCAAGAGTTCGTCCATAGCTGCGTCAGACGCTTCCATCACTTCATCAATTTCGGCTTCGTACTCGCCTCCGTCGTAGACTTCCTCGTCTTTTCACGACTCATCCAAACGGTCAGCGTCCTCCACTTTCTCCCCATCGTCGTCGTTGTCCTCCTCTTCCTCACCCCCATCCTCAAAATTACAGCCCTCAAAATTATCCGTCCCCACCAGGTCATCCTCCCGCTCCACGACGTCGTGCAAGGCTTTATGCTTCCAAATGCCTAGTGAATACTATGAGGCGCATGAGAATCACAAGTGAGACTCCCGTGCGCGAAGGCCCTGAAACGGTCCACTATTGGTACGCTGATACAGTACACTGTGAAAGAGTCAGACCACTTTCCTGCACGTGTGTGGACGGCTATGGCCCTGATGGAAAATCAGACCGGCGAAGTAATTGACAACGCCAGCCACTTATTGTGACTTGTGCCTTCCTATGAAGTGTCTTTTCAGACCAGCAGGGCCTGAAAACGAGACGACACTCTCCTAAAACGCATGGCACCTGGCCAACTAAAACGACTTGGATCTCGCCACCACGGATCCACCTAGCACTCCGCAGTGGGTCCGTTGATGCGCGGCCCCTCAACTTAGTGAGGGGCCGCGAAACCTGATCAGCGCGGGCCGGCCGGGACCGACAGGGCGGTTGTCGATGCGGCTTGTGCTCCTATGCCAGGGATTGCGTCATCCCGATTTTCGGTACAGCTGGTCAATTTTGCCATGCGCCGTTGTGGAAGATAATGCAAGCATTATTAGCGAGAAGACAGCAGACGAGGAAGTAAGTGCTGAGTTGCAATGACGCTGTTATTCTCGTCTAATTCATTGGCCATGTAGTATATGCGATTGTCGAGATCACTCTGGTGCTCAGATTCCCAGAGTTTTTAGGTAAGTTGATGCATATTAAATAAGCAATAATAGCGCAAGCAGAAGGGTTCATACTCTTATTTCTCGATGTCTTTGATTTCCTACGGTCCGTCTTTTCTATAGTTCTTGGTGATTCCAGCGTTCCAAGGCTCCAAATTCCAGATGGCTCTGACTGTTACGTTTCTCTCAAGCTATACTCGAGGAGGCATCTAGTTGCGACTTTGTTGTGATGTTGACTGTATGAGGTAGCGCTCTCATTGCACACTGCGCGTCCTTCTGGTTGCGTCCTGATGCGGTCGCTTCGTCGTGGATTAGCGCGAGCGATCGCTACGGCGAATGACGCATCCTGGACCTGCGAGGGTGTGCTTGAAGTGTGAGGCTCGACGCTCGGAGGCTAGTTGATCTTCTCGCTGAGGACTATTATGTTTTCTTAATAGCGATTGTTGTTGCCCACCAACCAGATTGACAACAGTATATTATTCCCATTAATAGACCGGCGAGTGGTAATCGAGAGTCTCAAAAAACCATGCTTCTCCATGCTCATATCATTGAGCGAGGACGTATGATCGTCAATATCATAGTACGCACGCGCAAGGTGTTTTCTCCGTATTACAGGGACTTACAGACATCGTGAAAGGCTCCCAGCCGTCCCGTCAGACCGCCAAGCGATCTTAACATCTCGCTCAACATTTCAGAGTCCCAGGCCGTCCCGGACATACCCTCTAACGAAGGTGGTGCAGGTATGTCCGGGAATCTGATATATGAATCAAAAATGTACCATCGCCTCCTTCCACTACAGGGGAAGTGTCTATCCGTGCATCTAGGGGATACGTAAGTAGAAAGCTTATTATACTATGCATGGTCGACTGCTGCGCTTCGGTCAACGCGTACGGGGAACCGCGGTCGTCGCTATCGACGTGGAGTACATGCACCGTGACGAGGATCACTGGGGAAGGGATGCTGAAGAGTTTGACCCGACGAGGTGGCTAAGGGGACAACAGGGGCTTGGGTTTCTGCCGTTTGGCATGGGCAGGTTCGAATGTCCTGCGAAGGCTATTGCAGGGCCTATGATGGTTGGGGTTTTAGCGGGGACGTTGGTGCAAGGTCTCAACAAGGGATGGGACTTCCAAGATGACGAGGGAGAGATATGGAATGGTCAGCTGGATAGACGAAAAAGGGGGGTGGGAAGGGTTGAGGCTGAGAACCTAAAGAATTGTTTCGATTGATCCCTTTTCACTCCGCGACGCATGCTATGATTATATATGAAAACCCTGAGCCAGCTCCAATTCTTACTCGGAGCCAGCCCCTGGAAAGTAAAATCGACTAAATCGACCGGGGTTCTTATTGGCCCACAACCCGGAGGGAGATCTGCCTCCAGCAGACAATAAAGGATAGGATAGGAAGGATAGGAGGGTTTCGTTGAATACTAACTACAGCTCAATTGCAAATCAAGAGGTGTCGTTGGAAATGGAGTTGGGCGAAGGGAGCCGCGTTTTGCGGGGCGGCCGGCGAAGCGAGGAACACAGAAAATTGGGAGACACGGTAGGCGGGAAAGGGAAGGGAAATGGAATAGGGAACAGCGCCCCTACTAGGGCCTCCCAGGCCCCTAAATCGCGGGAAATTACTGAAACTGACGAGGACTGTACGGATGCCGATTTTGACAACGCGGAGAGCACTATTATAGCTGCTACACCGACCAAGCGCAATCTGGGAAGGCCCAAAAACGGGTCAAAAATAACCACATCGCAACAACCACTCATGGTAGACGGGACTAGAGGGGCAACTAACGACCGAGCCAAGCTCCAGGCTACCCTTAAAGAACTCATCAAAGAGCTACAAGACTCACGCAATGAAATCGCCGAGCTTAAGACGGAGTGGAGAGCTGCAGTCCAAAGAGCAGATAACGAGATAGCAGAATTACGCTCCGAAATTAGTGACCTGAAAGCAACAACTACCCAGTTTATAGCAAGACCCCCCGCTACCTGGGCAACAGTAGCTAGCATTGGGAATGGACCTACCTCTGCGGATGCTAGCTGGTCGGCACTGCCAGCCTCTCAGAGGCCTAGCAACGACCCTACCTGGTCTAGTCGACCTAGCCAAATGGATATTAACACTTATCATGTTAGGGAAAAGACAGTGATCGTTAATATCGGACCGCTATGAACTGAGCACGCCACTAAGACAACGGAGGAATTTAAAGAGCTCGTACAGCAAGAGCT
>JPKE01000828.1:0-25685 GCA_000750995.1 Pseudogymnoascus sp. VKM F-4520 (FW-2644) | reverse complement strand
ACAACTCGCTGTCGCCGCCTACGAGCGAAGCGAGTGGGTGGACCCGCCAAGTAGTGGGGATCTCTTGGGAGTGGATCAGCAAGAACCTCGTGTTCATCTATCAGTGACATGTCAAATTACGAATGTGTCGATCACTGGATCTTTATTGCCATATCGAGGCAATGAGAAGGAGGAAGGAGAGACATCAGTCTCCTTCAAGGTAAGAGAGTCGCTACTTTAGTCCACTGATCTAGTTATATTACATTCATGTATGACCATTTACCGAGTCATGCAGGAGATCCAAGTAAGCCTTTACTGCACTGACCTTCACTTTTACGGAGTAGTCAGCAAGCGTCGCCATTACGTTAGTGATTGGCGCTGATCATTCCCTAACGAGGAAGATTAGATTAACATAAGTCCTGCAAGATTGCTTATACTATATTAGTAATCTGGGGGCATAAATAGTCTTATCGCTTCGCCCCGACGATAGGTCATAAGGTTACATTATATGGCTACCTCGGATGGGATATACGAAGTCTACTGCGTTTAGCGTGCGCCACCACTTTTTGTGTCAGAAATGCTGAGATCTTTGCTTCATTCGTGAAGGCGTTGATGGCGGGGCAGCTGTCAATTTCCTACTCGAGCTGACAGATTAATTATTATGACCCCACACCACTCAAACTTAGCGTTCACGTTCGCTCCATAAGCCAGCGGGCGACGTGCGCACGGCCGTAGCCCCGAAGAACCAGTCACGTGAGTATCATCAGATCCACCAGCTCCACCAAGCTAGCTTCACATGATTAGGGTCGAACCCACCCAGGCACTCGGCTCTCTATCGTCTCATTTTAAACGCCAATCAGGAGGCTGATCCCTCGATATCACGTTGCCTTGAGCACTAAGAGATGCGCCATCGCTGCTGATCCAACGCAGTGACTATTTCAAGCGAATTTGTACGTCCGCACAAGGGTTCGAGGGAGGCGGCTTTTGGGCGGTGCTGCCGCTGCGGCCGTTGCGCACGTCGCCCGCTGGCTTATGGAGCGAACGTGAACACTAGGTTTGAGTGGTGTGGGGTCATAATAATTAATCTGTCAGCTCGGGTAGGAAATTGACAGCTGCCCCGCCGTCAACGCCTTAACGAGTGACAGTATCCAGATATATACGGAAGTTATTCAATGTGAACCACACTCAAATGATGAGTGACTACGGGCACAGATCAGTTCAGTCGCCTACATTGAGCGGTTTGAAAAATTATCCGGACACTTCAAAACAACAGTGCAAATTCACGACAAGCTTACTTAAGTAATAAATGTACAAAAATTGTTAAACTCTGTGTAATGCATAATAAACTTCTAAAGAAACTTCTCTCTTCGGAATTTTGATTTAAGTCTTTCCTTAGATGGAAGGCTGACACTTGCGATACGACTTTTGGTAGGTGCGGATGAATTGTCAAACCGCCTTCGCCCTTACAACGTCCGAGGCAACTCTATGTAGGCGACTGAGCTGATCTGTGCTCGTAGTCACTCATCACTTGAATGTGGTTCACGTTGAATAACTTCCGTATATATCTGGAGACTATCACCAGCTTTCTCCTCGACATGAATCCACGGTTCTAAAAGCTCTTATGAGGTGATCGTTCTGTCTGGACAGCCGCGATGTATACCATCGGAGATATTATTAACGACCTACAATCCTATGATTCTCATGTCGCTATCAGTGAATTGCTCCAAAATAAAGCAGTAAGTCTATTCTCATCCGCTCTGAATTCTAGCTGACTTTTTAAGTTTACGACCCGTCTGACAGGCGTCATAAAAGCACTGCCAGACAAGTCGAAGAAAACTGTGCGAGGCATCATCCTCCGTGAACCGAAGAAAGCTAGGGCATTTAGTGCTTGCAGCCGACCGTCAGAAGAGGCGCTCAGAGCGATTTACAAGGTGAAAAAAATAGCTCTGCCCGCGTCAGTGAACGTGGCATATCAAAACTGGAAAGACCAGCCAGAAACCTTCTGGAACTCGCAAGATTTCTGCATCGGCGATGGCACCATTTTACAGATCTACGAAGGCATGAAGCCCCTCCTTCTCCTGGAACTGCACGCCGTAGATCTCCTCTCGCAGCAGCTCCTCGGTTGCCCAGGCCCGGAAGACATAGCATATAAACTGCTTCCATATGCTGAAGTAGCGCTCCTGGCCCTGCTGGGTGCGCAAGCTGGTGAATGGTATGGGTCGGAAGCGCGTCTCTTCGTAGGACTTCAGCCAGCACCGGATGCAGTGATGCGTCTTCTCGAGCGTCTCCATCGCTCTGCCAAGCATGAGGTCTGCTGCGGCCATAAGCGTGCGGAGCTTAGCCTCGTCATCTGCTGGGCTTGCAAAGTCCCGGCCGGCCCATGTGCCTAGCACGTAGTCGTCTAGGTGCTTTGTTGGTTGGAGCGTGCTTGCAATCACAATGTCGAGGGGCTTGCCCGCAAGTCTTATGGGCCACTTTGTGTATCTGAGCCACGGGGTGGTCTCGTCGTCATCAACACAGAGGCGGCCCCTAACCTCGTAGGTTTCCGACTCCTTTAGTATACGAGCATCCTCCTCGTCTTCGAGCTCTGCTAGTGCTGCGAGTGCAGCGGTGTCCGTGTTAGGGGGCGCCAGCCCTGTGTATGCAGGCTGTCCCATGGGAGGCTTCACTGCTAGGGGCGGCAGCTGGGTCTGAGACCTGTCCCTTGCGGGAGAGGAGGACGGCGGAGGCGTCTCTGGCTGCGGTGCACCGGAGGAGGAATATGAGAGGGGGCGAACAGGCTGAGGCATAGCTCACGATTATGGTCCTAGAACTACCAAAGTGCTCCTTAGACGGCAAAGGGAAAGCATGCAGTCCCTACGTTGTAGCTGCTGGCTACATATACAAAGGAGGGACCAGGGGCAGAGCAGAGAGCAGCAGTGTCAAAACGCTTTCCTGTCGCGAGAGTTAAAGGAATGTGGAGATTAGTTGGAAATCTCCCTGCTTCCTATCTCTAGGAATTGCAAGGGTGCCTCTGGTGGATGTAGTAGGGATAGGCGGCACGCCCCACGCCTCCTAGATAGCACAGAGTAAGGAGTAAGGAAGTCATAACCCAAACCAACCTCATGATTCCAGGATAGTGTGTGGTTGGGCCATTGGTAATATTACAGCGAAAGATCAGCAGCAGCTAGCATGACAGTGCTACTACGCACGCACAGGCCCAGCCCCCTCCCTCTATAGGAGTTTTTGGTATTATGGCGAAATGGGCGATAGCGCTAGCGCGCACAGGCCCTCCACAGCACGGATTACGGCGTAAGGACAGAATGGGGGACGCGCATTGGCCAGTTCCGCCATTACGGCGAAAAAGGGGCGCGGCCTAGAGATCTCTAGCAACATACATGTGCCTGCCTCACTCAGATTCATCCACCGGTTGCTGCAACTACGCCAAGTGCTTTGCTTTCTGATTCGCGCCACCTCAAGTTAAGGTCATACGATTACACAGAACAAGACGGGCGACTGGTGATCACCGTTGTTGGACTGTGCACATTTCTCTCCTCAGACGCCTGTATCCAGAAGAACCGAACAGCTATCCTGGCGTTGCATTGCACACGTGCCATTTTTCAGCCAACCAACCAAGCCCCATCCTCCGACCGGCCCGCTCTAGAACTCCCCGCCCTAACAACAACCAACCACGACGTCATCTCCTAGATCGACGTTTCCATCGCATATTACCATGTCTCGTCCCCAAATTCCCAAGAAAACAAACCTTTTCCCCAGGTTGATAGATCTCCGCCATGACCCGTACCTGATCATCCCCACGCCATCCTTCTCTCTCCACCCTTGTACTAGTCCCCTCAGATGTTAATTATTGGTTCACTTTCATATCGATTCGCGTTATAGAGAACCTCCCCACGGTTCAAAAGTAGCTCCTGACGCTACCGATGACAATAACCACAACCACCAAGAATCCAGCCCACCTGATAGACCTTCCGTCCAACCTCGACACCTACCGACACCGATACTGGCGCGAACTGATGACTTCCGCCGCTGAGCGAGCAGCAGCCTTGACAAAGGCACACAGTATAGCCATCCTCTCAGCATACCCTGGACATGTTGGCAATACATAGCGCTACGTCATGGCTAAGTTGGCGGAAACCTTCGATGAGCTCGATCTTGCCCAGTATCTTGATAACTTCCTAGAACAAGGTTTCGACACATGGGATACCATCCTTGATATAACGGAGCCGGATTTGTACGTGCTGGGCCACAAATTCTCGCCCATGCTTTGGGCTGGATGCTAACGTGGCGTAGCGATGTTTTGGGCGTCAAACTTGGCCATCGAAGGGTTCGACAGAGGCCCCTTAACACTTGAAGGATCCAAACTGACTTGTGCGCAAGAAACTCCAAAGGAAGATCGCAGCGACAAGGGGAATTAGACATGGCCAGGCATTAGCGTCACCGAAACGAAGCTCATCCGGTCTAGATGATAAACTGCTGGAGGAGGGCAAAGGAGTAACAACATCAAGGTCCGACGGCAAGGATGGAAGCTCCTCGATGCAGCCAAGCAAGAAACGAAAATATAGGAGACATCCCAGACCAGACGAAAATGCCCCCGCAAGGCCGCGCTCCGCATATGTCATATTCTCCAACAGGTGGCCCGTACTTCACTATAACTTTTTGGCTCTAACACCCACGATAGAGATACGAGAAGATCTAATGGGCAAACCGCTATCGTTTACAGAAATCGCCAAGTTGGTAGGCAAGAAATGGCAGTACCTCGCGCCGAGCGAGAAGGAGACTTACGAACAACAAGGCTTCGCTGCGAAGGAGAAGTTCATGATTGAGTTAGTGGAATACAGAAAGACGAAGAGTTATAAGACCTACTCGGAGTATATACTGGACTTTAAAGATAAACAGCTTCATACACAGGACACCAGCCAGGAATGTATGGTCTAACCCATGATGCCCTTGTAGTTTACTGGAATCTAATGATCATAGCACCTAATGAGACTTCCAAAGTGCCGAAACTCCAAAATACACCCAGCGCAGCCAGCACTGGCACAGCGAAATGCAGTACCACATCCAGCCATGAGGTCTCATCTGATATGAGTACACGAGGCCTATCCCTTGACTCAATACCGAGGCCCTGGTTTTCAAGCGAGCATGTGATGCAGACAGCGACGCAGACAGCGGTGGTACCAAGCACCCTAACCCAGGCATCTGCAGGCGGACCCAATACGAAGCAACCTGACAGAAGGCAATAACAACGGGTAGTACAGCGGTAAACAACGCTGTAATTAAGCAAGATAATGAGGAAACTATTGAGGAGGACTTGGAGGAGGTATATGACTGTATAGTAGTTGAGTATTAGGGCGTTAGTTGTAGTTTGGTGGGGTGGTGGTATTCGCGTTGGGTCAAGTATGCCATTAGCCCAAGTACGCCACGACTTACGTTAGCCTTAGTCGCGAGAAGCTTACGTAACTTAGTAAATCAATCAATCAATCAGACGTAATAGCAGCCCTGGAATTATTTACCAGACATAATAGACGCTATAGCTCGATCGCAATATCCGTATCATAGCTCATCATGGCCCTCGCTTTTAATCCCAGATCTCCTAAACCTATATACCTTTGCCGAATGCCTCGAGACCTTTACATTCCATGCGCTATGTGCTTCAACGACACCGACCTTCTGACCAAACAACCGTTTATCTCCCTGCTCGAGCCCAACCTCGTAAGGGATATCAGTTGCGTTGTACCACCCCAATTTCCCAAAAATCTCGGCTCTCGTCTGATCATCCGCAGCCTCCAGAATCGATCGCGCCTCGGCATCACTCATGCGATTTGCCCACAAATCGAAGACCTCCCAAGACTGGTTTGCCTGAGGAGCTGATCCGCCTGGGCCCTCCGAGACGAATATCTCCGACAGTGGAGCGCTCATATCAAGATCTTCATTTGCCGCGTTGAGGAGAATCACGACCTGGTCACCATTGTGCAACTTTCCGCTCCAAATGTGCGTCTCGCCAACCCCGTACTCATCCTTGGGCACGTCGAGGTTGCGGGCAACACGCTGCGCCGCACGGCCATGCATGTCCTTGGAGAGCGCGATGATGGCTGGGTTGTTGATGATGGAGAGTGTTGAGGGTGACGTGATGCGTAAGTCATTGCCTAACATGAGTGGGGACTTCAGGGCAGCCCAAAGCGCGAAATGGGCTTTATACTCCTCGTCTGTCATGCCGCCCTGGCCAACTTCAAGCATGTCGAGATCGTTCCAGCCGCCCGGTATGCTGCGGTCGACGAACGGGGCGACTTTATTAAGGATGAAGAGGACAGAGCAATGCGTGCCGGGTGCGATGCAAAATGGATCAGTGGGATTGTTTGTATCGCAGCCGCATAGGTCATCTGGCCGTGCGAAGGAGTCATAGATATCACCAGACATGCGCCAGGCGTTGGCGATGGACATTCCCCACTGGTAAACGGATGAGTACCTATGGAACCTGACAGTGGCTGGTGAGAGGAGCATACCGTGTGGACGTAATCTTCGCCCCAGTTGCAAAGACTTAATGCAATTTGGCGCCCAGTCGCCCTCAGGGCATCGGCCATTGCCTTGAAGCGGTTGAAAGAGGTCTCGGGGGTTCCCATCCTCCCCATATGATAACAATTATCATATTTCAAGAAGTCGACGCCCCATGAGGCGAAGTTCTCCGCGTCTTTGGATTCATGGTCGAGTGAACCGGCTAGCAAGCAGAAGGAAGTTAGAGAGTGGCAGCTGTAACCCTTAATTTACTCACCATATCTAGCACAGGTCATCTCACCCGCGCTGGAGTACATGCCAAATTTGAAACCTTTCGTGTGCAACTGATCCGATATGGCCCTCATGCCGTTGGGGAACTTTCCCTTATCAGGAGTAACATAGCCATCTTCGCCCCGGATGTCCTGCCAGCAGTCGTCCAAGACAACGTGATCGTATCCCATATCTCGCAACCCGAGATCTATGAGCTTCTTGGATGTGCTGAGAAGCAAATCTTCTGACACGTCGCAAGCTAATGAGTTCCAGTTATTCTATTTAGCAGGTTGTTAGATATTTATTTTCATTCGGGTGATGATGTAATCCATGCATACCCATCCCATTGGAGGGGTTCGAGCAAGCCCATTGTTCACGGCGTTTACTAGGTGCAACCAAGAAAATGCCGCAGTCACAATTAGAGACGAATAAACCATGATCGAATTATTTGGATCAAATTGTTTGGCATGTTGCAAAGTCCTATGGTTGCTCGTAATACCTTTATAGCCTTTATACATCCTCCTTGTTTGAATCGCCAGCCCAATCCCAATAGGGTAAATCGTAGGTGTGGGTATAGAGCTACAGTCGCAAACCTAAGGAGGGGAAGCCAAGACGTAAACGACAAATTCGTTTACGTTTTCCGCTTGTTTTCCGCTTATTGCATTACAGGTAAGCTTGGGGCTACAGGTCGGAAAACTAAGTCGGGAAAGCCAAGACGTAAACGATAAATTTGTTTACGTTTTCCGCTTGCTTTCCGCTTCTTGGGGCTACAGGTCGGAAAACTAAGGCGGGAAAGCTAAAATAATGCTAAGATTAACGTTTTTCGCTTCCTGCATGGTTGGCTACTACCGGATCATTGTCTCAGGTCAAGGATCATCATGTGATGATCCACTAATCGTTCGCCGTTAATGATGATTTTTGCCCCAAATTATGATTGGGAACTCCACTATGGCTATTATTCGCATGCACGCCAGGCAGAGTAGCTCAAAGCTCCTTACAACCTCATTCCATCGTTCTCTCCTATTTTATAACCCATAAGTTGTATTAACCCTCCCATAATCTCAATGCATCATTCTGAAACCAAATCTTGTGTTATGTAAAGGAATAACATTAGCCCTCGCCCGATCGTGGATCCTTCTAAAGCCTTCGCTGTATCAAAAAATACCTGCGGAAACCATTCTCGACAATTGAACGGACAATGCCAACCCCCGTAGTGATAGCGACGTTGCAAGGAGTTTCACTGGCAACCTTGTCAAATATATTTGCGCAAGTCTTTACAGCATATAACAAACATGTTTGCCTCACTTCAAACGCGACCCCGTGCCGCTCATGCTAGGTGGTGGTGACAATTGCTGACACTGAATTTCCAGGGCATCTTCAAATTAGATACTATAGACGTTTTCCGCTTTGCCACGTTCAGTCTTATTACCACACCGCCAAATTTCGCATGGCAGGCTTTCCTTGAGAGACAGTTTCCTTCCATGATAACGGCCAACGCTAAACCTACATCAAGGAAAGCGACCTCTGTCAGAAGCGGAGGAACAAGCGAGGAATCTTTCCGATTGAGCATCAACAATACGGTTATAAAATTCTTCCTCGATCAAACACTAGGCTGTTGGATCAACACGCTTGTTTTCCTTCTACTTCTTGGCTGGCTCAAGGGAAAATGTACTATGGAGATCGAGAATGAAGTAAGAGATGTAAGTACTTTTTTCCATTCGAGATATATTGCTTATGACGTATTACTGGAAGAATCTAAATTTTAATTTCTAGTCCTACTGGTCAATGGTTCTGTCATCGTACCGGTTCTGGCCACTGGTAACATTGACAAACTTCGCATTAATACCGGCAAGTCAACGGATGTTGGTAGGGAACCTCGCAGGGCTAATATGGGGTATATATGTGAATCTCATCGCAGCTGGTTGATGTGGTCCCATTCGGCGGTTTTATCAGTGGTGACAAGTTGGAAAATTTATTTGTTAATATTTTATCTTTTGTTGTAGGCGCCCAACTCAATGAATGCCGCACATAGACGCACAGTACAACGGCAAGGGGCGTCTGCCAATTAGTATTATTCCATCAAAAAGTGGTGTACTAAATCTAGTTGACTAAAATTCATTCATGTTTGCTATCCTTTTAACTTTCCACTGTTTGGGAAATTTCATACAAAGTCTAACGTGTCAAGGGTCAGGGGGCTATATTGGTCATCGACCCCCTTCTGTTCCATTGGCTTAGCAAACTCCACGAGAAATCTCAACATCCAACGATCGAGCACAAAGGTAGTATCCACGCTCTTTCTGCACGAATCATGGAATGCACGTAATCGCATCATTGGTCTGTCGAGGGTGGACCAGTAAGTTCTAAGATGAAGAAGGATTTTAAAGTTCTGCTCGAGCCGCGAATGAGCAATGCGAATCTGAGACTCATCCTCCGAGAAGAGAAGAGTGTGGATCTGCACGGTAGAGGCTATCACAAGGACATGCGCTACCATCGTGTAAAGGACGTCGCAGTTTGGAGTAGAAAATGCTCGGTAGATCATCTCGCAGAGGTGGGCCGCGTGGTCTTTACACTTTTCTGCATATGCATTGACTGACGGTGTTGACTTATATGGTCCAACATGTAGAAATTGGTAAAACAAAAGTTGGCCAAAGTGATAGTAGCCTAAATATACTGCTGCGAAGGAACGCCCGAGGCCATGGGATGCGTACCATGAGAAATTTTCAGGAGTATCTCTCATACTTTCTGGTAGAGCCCCGGCCCAGTCGTCGAGTTGTCTGCTTAGACCATGAACAGCGTGTTCCAATAGCAGACCATCAGGCTGTCCTTTGACACAAGTTTCATTAAAATCGTTGATAGCAAGAAGTATCCGATTAAGTTTGATCATCTCGGAAACAAGAGGTGAAAGAGCGTCGAGCCCATCGGATCCCACAAAGCTGGAAGAACTATCTTTCCTGAGTGCAAGGTAGTGCATCTCATCCATAGGGAGTGAAACGTCCGCAGTTGGCATCAGCTTAGGAAGCTTGACCGCCGTCGAGGACCAAACATCTACCATACACAGCGACCACCACACTAGACATAATTTTTAGTGACGTGGATTGGCATTGTGGACAAAGAAAATGAAACTAACCCCGGATATTTATTTCTCGATCAAGAGGGCAAGATACTGGAAAATTAGGCAGGTCCAGAAGCTGTGCCAAACGGCAGGCAATACCATGGTATAAGTTTTCTGAGACATCGTCCCCATCGGCAATGCAAGCCGCTCCTAGAAGTACACAAGCCTGGACTGTAGTGAGCGATTTATCGCGAATATTAAGTATTTTGCCGCCTTCTTCTAAAAAAATGGCTCCGCGATCTGGCGGATTTGTGTTACAGAAGAATCGATCGTTCGAGAATCTGGCCCTTTAACGTCAGAAACGGCTCTCTAAACAATTAACACAGCCAAGCGTTCAATTCAAAAAAGGGTCGCTAAATGTCTTTTTCTTATTTCTCCATTCTCATTATCCAAGAAATACCTTGGCTAACATGGACCGATGGATTAATGAACAGGTGTTGTCCTGTCCGTTTGTTCCTGCGACACAGAAAGCCTCTCTTTCGCAAAATCAATCGAGTGTTTGCAGTTTTCAGCTTACCTGGCAGATAAAGCAAACATAGGATACAAAAGGACATCAGGAACTCGATCTTCGGCAGCTGCAACCTTGAAGGTTGGGGGGTGGAATAGTGTATGGAATTGATTGTGAATATAGTCGAAATAAAGTTGCACAAGCTCAATACGCAGAGGAAGAGAAGGAAACGCTCTACTGCGGTCATCGACAATGAGTTGGGTACTTCTGCTGGGTTGCGGGCTAGGCAGGGTGAGCAGGCTTGGCATGCTAGGTATGCTGTGTGATAGCTGGGCCTTGTGGTAGTATCCGCCATAAGGCGGTTCCTTGACGCATTGGAGGCCACGAGTAGCACAGTAAGTGCAAAGCTCCTGTCCCTGAGGGATATTACACTTCCGTCGACGGGCACTACTAAATGTCAGAACCGTGCGGCGACGACAATGCTCTCAAGTGTCGAGGTCTAAGAGATAAGGGAGGGGATCGTCACCGACAAGGTTTGCATGCAGAAGGTCTCCGCATTGGACTGGGCTGCGAGGGGAATACAGAATGGCGGAGGATAGAGATAATTAAAATGTAGAGTAATGTTAGATATGAAGGAGAACTCAGAGAAGAGTTTTCCGCGACGGAGTCGGCGTAAAGACTTGTGGATGGATCGGGGTACGGAAATGTTGTGGAGTATTTGTGGGGGATTGGATGGATCGTGAGTGGTCTGGCCAGGCCTATCTGAGGCGGGGGTGCGTTTACGAAGCACACTATGTAAACGTGGAAAATAGGTGGAGAAAAATAGGGGGCGGAAAACAGGCGGTAAACAGGCGGAAACCAGCCGAGCTATCGATGCGGATGGGCATGATAGGGGCGCTACCGTGGATTGGGTCAAAGTTACTCCGTCATTTGCTTGCTACCTTCGCATGGATTAGCCACTAGATCAGACCCAAACTCCAAGTTGAGACTGGCGATCAGGTCCAACACTATTCACGAATCACAAGAACTTACGACACTAATGACGGCAGATGTTAGGGCTTTCATTGTCAGAATTTTGTTTCTTGCCAAGACGCTAATTGGGTCTGCCGGGGCAACTAGTAGAGAAGGCGGGGGAATTCTTCGGACTAATCCAAGCTACAGTACGGCGACAGAAGTTTGCATACGGGTCTGTGCACAAATTGCAAGCAATTGGGTGTTGTTTTACCGCAAGTCGTGCACAGACCCGTATGCCCTGGGGTCCCCATGACCTGGTTGAGCTATAGTATGGCGACAGAAGTTTGCGTATGGGTCTGTGCACAAATTGCAAGCAATTGGGTGTTGTTTTACCGCGAGCCGTGCACAGACCCGTATGCAAACTTCTGTCGCCATACTATACTAGCTCAACCAGCCCCATGGGGACCCCAGGGCATGAAAGATGGGGACCCCAGGAGTTGCTTCCGCTTATTGAAACAGCTCTCTCTGTATAATCACATTTTATACGATTATCAAAGGTAAGCTTAGGGCGGCGTTGACACCGCCGACAAAAACTATCTCCTCGATTCCTGAGTCCTGTACTGTCCCGTCCCGTCCCATAACTGGTCTCGCTGTTGGAGAAAGTCTGCCCAAAGTCTTGACCACCTCGAATCCCAAATATATAAACCTCATGAGTGCCGCCACGGAAATTACTTTCAGCAGGATTCCGCACAACACATGAGCAACAATCTCTACAATCGCCATTCATTGTTCTCTTATTCGCAACATAAGATGGAGAAGCACAACGGCTCCGGTGTTCAGCAAGTTGAGACCACTGTGTCCATTGCTCACGCATCAGATGAGAAGAGGATCACAGGTAAAACACTTGAGGAAGCCGCGGAACAAGGCATTATCGACGAGAAGGAACTCAATGTCCGCGATGCAATCAAAGCCTATCCACAGGCCATTCTCTGGTCATTGGTCTTCTCCACCTGCGTTATTATGGAGGGATACGACACGAACCTTTTGTCAAACTTCTTCGCATATCGTGAATATTTACTGATTCCAAATACCCACTCGGAACACTAATAGGTTTGTCTAGCTTCTTTCCTGATCAGATACGGTAGCTTTGTTGGTGTAACACCGTCGACCCCCGTCGGATACCAATTGACTGCTGCGTGGCAAGCTGGTCTCTCGCAATCTTCCGGTGTCGGTTCCATCTTTGGATGCCTTCTTAACGGCTACCTCGTCTCCAAATTCGGCTCCAGGCGCGTTGTCTTAGGTGCTCTTATCGCCATGTCTCTCAGTATATTCGTCGTCTTCTTTGCACCAAATCTCACAGTCCTTGTCGTCGGAGAGATTCTTTGCGGTTTCCCTTGGGGAATTCTGGCCACCACCGCTCCGGCTTACGCATCTGAGGTCCTTCCAACAGCCCTCCGCACCTACATGACCTCATACACTAACATGTGCTTTATTCTCGGTCAACTCATCTCTGCCGGCGTCCTGAAGGGTCTTTCTACTCGAACTGATTCGTGGGGTTACAAGATTCCATTCGCCCTCCAATGGATCTGGCCAGCTTTCCTCATACCACTTGTTTACATGTCTCCTGAGTCTCCGTGGTACCTCGTTAGAATGGGCCGCATCGAAGAGGCTGAGCAATCTCTTCGCCGCCTCCAGTCTGTAAAGGCCACCCACATCGACCCGCGCAAAACACTCTCTGCTATCATCTACACTAATAACCTCGAAGAGCAACTCTCTATTGGAACCAGCTACTGGGATTGCTTCAAGAGCTTCGAGCTACGCCGTACCGAAATTGCCTGTGTTGTGTTTGCTGGTCAAATCCTTTGCGGTATCTGCTTTGCCTACAATAGCTCTTACTTCTTCTCCCAAGTTGGCCTTGGTACCGACGCCACCTACTCCCTCGCACTCGGCGGAACTGCTCTAGCCCTGGTTGGTTGCTTCGTTAACTGGTTTGCCCTAATGCCATACTTTGGTCGCCGCACGATCTACATCTGGGGAATGGGTGGTATGTGCTTCGTCCTGATCCTCATTGGCATTCTTAATGTCTGGACTGAGCACCCATCAGTCGGCATGTCTCAAGCTGTTCTCACCTTGCTCTGGACCTTCATCTTCCAGCTATCTGTAGGCCAGCTTGGCTGGGCACTTCCAGCCGAAATCGGCTCTACCCGTCTCCGGCAAAAGACTATCTGTCTTGCCCGTGACGCCTCAAACATAACTGGAACCGTTGCTGGAACACTTCAGCAATACTTCATGAACCCTCAAGCCTGGAACCTCAAGGGTTACACCGGATTCGTCTGGGGCGGAACCTGCTTTGGGATGTTCGTGTGGAGTTACTACCGTCTTCCTGAGACCTGGAATAGATCTTACCACGAGCTTGATATCCTTTTCGCCAAGAAGGTCCCAGCTAGACAGTTCGCCACTACCATCGTTGACCCCTTTAATGATTCTGACACCAAGATGCTGTTTTCAGAGTATGCTCACGATACTACGAAGAGTGTTTAGGCATGAGGGAGGTGGTGTTGAATGCGTTGTTGGAATATTTGGTAGCTGATCATAAGAGCTAAATTTCAGACTTGTCCACAAACGTCGATTGTTGTCTAGCCTACTTCCAAACTTATGGTGACCCTCTCAAGGGTCTCATCTAATACCAAATTTTTCACTTCATATTTGCTTCGTGATAGAGCTATAACCATTTGAGCAAGGCAGCAAGGTGGTTTAACGATATCATGTACTATGGCTACAGGCTGCGTTCTGAGCCCCAACGCTCGCAGAAGCAAATGTTCGATTGGGTGCGGCTTCACCCCGCACTCTTCCGCTTCGAAGCTTCAGAAATACCCAGGTCATTCAGTAATAGAACGCATGACGAACATAATATATCATCTATGTCTAAAAAATCTAGCGCTGGAAGCAAGACCCAATCATTCCAGTATAAATCAAGCAGGCATAGCAGCTTGTATCATAAAATCGCCAGATCCAAGATTCGGCGTCAAATCCTTCGCCTCCGCTAATGAGAACAACTCTAAACTATTCTCATTTGCATTCCGTCCAGGCCATGCATTCTTTAGCCCTTCCCAGAATTTGAATTCCACGTTCTTCTCAGAAAAGGCCCCGAAATCATATGAAGCCCCTACCGAGCTTTCTAAACTTGGATAAACCCTTGAGGTAATTGCGAATCGATCATTTGCATACACTTCAAGGATTGAGTTATCCATCGAAATCTTAATTTTGAGGTCCTCGCCTGAGACTAGGCAGAACTGGCCTGAATCTGGAAAGTTTGCACCAAGGTTCTGTACACTAGATCGGCTTCGATCAACTGTGATCTGACCATCCTCAAGGTCGAAAATAACTTTCGTCACTTCGACAGAATCAGGGGCTTCTCGGAAGTTGAAGGCAAATTTCTCGGTGCCAAGAATGTGTTTGAAGGTAGCCTCAACGTCGCAATTTGTGCCTTGAAATTGTCTGAAGCTCGATAAAGACGTGGAATGTTTTACATCTCGAAGGCCTCGGAGTTGGGGTGCTGGGCGGATACCAAGCGTTGTCACGTTTCTACCCTGTTCATCTATGTTCCAAATATGTTGGGTCTTGACCACGTCGATGGCTGGTCTCGAGATCTCGTACAATTCTCTTGGTTGGGTCAAACATCCGGCCCAACCTTGCTTTCTCACCATATATGGTTGAGCGGTTTCGTCCGCCCAACCGAGCTGGAGAAGACGATCCTCAGAATCGCGGAAGATATGAGGCGCATAGAGAACGCCATGGTCCAACAACCCATGGCTGGAGATTTCAAATTTAGGACATCCAGTCTCTATAACCAGAGTACCGCAAAGCCAAAGAGTGTAGCGTTGGTTGTGACGCTTGCTCGTAACATCTTCCTCCACGCCTACGATAATATAGTCCCTTTGATTGATGGAGAAAAAGCTAGCACATTCGAAGTTCATGCCAAATCTCAGGTATGCTACTGGCGAGATCCTAGAGCCTGCTTCTACGTCCAGAATGGTAGAGACTAGTTTCCAGTCGAGAAGGTTATTGGATTGGTAGAGATGAAGCTGGGATCTACCACGTTCACCCGATGCAATCATCATATAATCGGTTGACGGGTCTATTCCGAGGAGGATTGAGAGGGACTTCCAACGAGAGACAAACGGGTCGCGCCAACCAGTCGTCGCGGCCTGTTTGGGGGGTGCACGCAGCAGAGGGTTGTTTTCGTATCGATGCCATGAATTTCCAAAATCCGTCGAGAATGCCACTGATTGAGACTCACACCCTTCGATATAGTCCATGGACCAATGAATCGGTAGACCTGATACGCTTGTATAAAAGAGAAACAGTACTCTTTTGTCTTGGATCAGTCTTGAGGCTATAGATCCAGAGAAGACTCCAAGGGAATCATATGATGTAGTGATGCCATTTCTGATGGCCGGTGAACAATCTTCCCAAGTGACTAGATCCTTGCTGCGTGCCATTCCCCACGCACAGTTTCCCCCCTCAGTAGTGCCCGGATTCCATTGGAAGCAGAAGAGGTACTCTCCTGTCTCGGGGACGTATACTGCACCGCACGGATCATTTGACCACGAGTGAGGGGCAATAAAATGGGATGTCGGACGAAAGCGATTGAATGCCATTGTTGATCTAAAAGAGGTGAGATTGGGAGATGAACAAGGCGGGAACTTGGTCAGTTGATAACGTCTTGCAGCCACTAGAAAGGATACTTACGTCTCTGTGAAGTGTGTGGATTTCGCGGTGTGCGACAAATCGGAATTGTAGTGCGAGGAGTTAAGAAGAGATATCTAAGTGAAGTTAACTCAGGGCAGCAAGTGAGAAAGAGGGGTAAAAGAGTCTTCGAGGATAGCTCATTCGGTGCCGATCATCCACACGGCCTTGTAGGATTATCCTACGGGGCTACACCCATTACGAGTGCTGTGGATTTGGAGTCTCCTAGGATAGCAAATGCTCTCTCTGGATGGAAACTCCCAGAGGGAAGATTAATGACCTTGGTCGAATAGCACCGAAGGTGTAGGGGTGTGTAGGGATCGTGGACTCCTGAAATTCAGCCTATTGGTCAGTCGGACGATCTCATAGCCACCACAAAATCAACCGCAAATTCGAACAGTGTGAAGAGGGGAATGGATGAGTAAGAAAGCGTAAACGCTACGAATTCATTATCCGTTAAAACCATCTGCCCCACTTCCCCGGTCTCTTATTACCGGGCACAGAGCGAGATTCCACCTCCCGTACAACCACCATTTTCTTTGTACAATTCCTCTACCAATAAATATGGAATCTACAAGCAACGAAGCTAGAATTCTTCTTTTAGTGGAGTAGGCCAATCGAAGGACAAGTTTCTGGATTATTTTACTGACACCCTAAGGTACCGGCTTAATTTTTCGGCACGATAATCAGGCTTGCTAGCGGCTCAATCTTTCGACACGATAATCTAGACTACCTTACCAGCGCATACGCAAAACCCACTACAGTGGCCAATGGTCACTGAGCCCGCCAACCGTAACGTGACAGTAGCATGGCTGTCACGCTGAAGGAACCGTCGTCGGTGGGTATCGAGGGGTGGGAAGGGGGCTGGCAGTGCCGTCGATGCCCACATTCGAAGGAAGCGTTGCCTATATAAGCACGTTAGCATTAATCCAGGTAAGCCAAGACATACATATGGCAAATATCGACGAGGACGGCAGTTGAGCCGAAAGGAAAGCAGCAGAGAAGAATGAAATGGGCGGCTCACCGGTCATCACTTGTGGCACTTCTGTCCAGAGCTGTGGGCTTGGACAGGAAGGGGTAAGTTTGCTGGATAAGAAAGGAAAGAAGAAAGGAGTGGTAGCAGGAAGATCATGACAGTATGATCATGCTGGTGACAAGATAAGTGGGCTGAAACGGGAAATAGTGGCATCGTAAAGCGGCACGGAAAAGCAAAGGCAGCCACAGCCAAGAAATAAAACTGGAGCGTAGCTTCACCTAGATTCAGTCGATGTCCACGGGAAGTCTTCGCTGTTGGCTGATAACAGGACGGACACACGGATATCTTTTATACCCATGTGGCCGCTCTACTACATGCACACGGAACATAGAGCGAAAACGAAGAAGGAAACAGAGAGCGAAATGTGGAGTGGAAACGAACAACGAAACGGAATTAAAACGGAAGAGGGAACGGAAAGAAACAAGCCTAAAGACGGGCGGAAACAGGGACAAGAAGAGGACACGGAACAGAAGATATTAAGAGTTGATATTAGAGGCATTTCATTGTATATAGATACAGCTACTATAAAGCAAATATCAAAGACCTAATCCGTCAATCCATAATCAGTGAGCACAGCCAGCTTGACAGCCATCCTAGCAAGAGCCCCTAATTCTAAGCCAAATAGCAACCCGTGAGTGTTGTGCCAGCCATGACATCTAGCAACTCCCGCTCAATGCTTCTTCTTCTTGTGGTGTCTGCCTTTCGCGCCACGAGAGGCGGGCTTTGCAGTCGTTGATGTGCGCGGGCGCAGAAACGCCGATGTTGGTGCCGTTGTTGGTGCTGTTATTGGTGCTGATGTTGGCGCTGATGTTGGCACTGGTGTTTCAGTAGAGGTGGCCGTTATTAGCAGAGTTTGCAGAGTTAGAAGTTAGCATCGAGAGAGCTTACAAGGGAAGGATTATGATCATATACATATAGCATTAATTAGAGGTGGTGCCATTTCTACAGCGAAAAAACAGTCCACGCCAATTTCCAAATCCGAGACCTTTGGCACGGTCTTCTCCTTATTCATGACAGTCTTTTGCCCAGCTAAAAAGAACTCAGCTTTACTTAGCCCGTCAAAATGAACACTCAACAAAAACTTCATCATGACCTTTAAGAACGCTGCCTGTGAATGCGGATCTTCAACCGCGCGTCCCTTGGTGTTCTCCCAATCTACTAACAGCTTTCCGTGCGCACACAAGTGAGCATAAAGCTCCGTGCAGTAATACTGCCTAAACGGCGCCGATTTGTCCAGGTTAATATACTGGTGCACGAAGACGAAGACTTTGAAGAAGTTCGAGGAGTTGAAACGCTTTTGGAAGGAGCTGACTAAGTTCTCCAAGTCTGTGCACGTTGCAAGTAGTTCCCCCCCCAAGGCAGTATCAGCCTCAACGACAGTACGGACATGAGACTTTAAATGTTAGACATGTTCCTTGTAATCGTAGAACAGAAAACCTACAGTAATCCAGCGAATCAATTTACTCCGCTAATCCTTTGTCTTATTCATAATCATGGCCCTTGCAATAGCAAAGGCCTTCATATATGGTGCTATGTCAGGGAGAAGTTCAGACAGGATTGAGTCCTTCGCGCCCTAGATGTCGTGCTGCATATATATGTTCCAGTCCACCCGCGAATAGATCGAATTCGCGAATGGACTAGGCCAGTCGCGAAAAGCCTAGGCCAGCCACGAATATCGGCGTTCGCGACTGGCCTAGTCCAGTCGCGAATAGAGTAGCGGTGTAGAAATAGATATGTTGATAGAACGCTCTACCCTTACAATTACTCTTCATAGGCAGCCTTCAATATGGCAGCTACAATTGAGTCTATTAATCCATTTCCAAACGACGTACGTACTGCATACTAAGCTTATATTCAAGGCCCACAGTATAGCAACCGTGAGCGGATTGGGTATAGCAAGTAGCGCCAACTACACTTCTCTATCAATTATCTAACATTAATGCCTACTACGCCTACAGAATCAAGACTTAAGCACCGTGCTTTAACAGAGTTTGAGCTTATTAATAATAGGCTTTATAAACGAGCTAAGGACAAACACCTGGCTCGTTATGTTGTACCAGAAAGCGAAGCCTTTGATGTTATAATCAATGAGCACCTACAGCTTCTTCATGCTTGCCGTGATAAAGTATGGGCAGCAGTTAAACATAAACACTACGGGGTTACTCGTTAAGATGTTACCTTCATTCTTAAGCTTTGCAAGAATTGCGCCTTAAATAGGCCAGCTACAATGAAAGCCCCATTAGTTCCAATTGTTACAGAAAGAGCATGGGAGTGGGTGGAAATCGACCTTATTTATATGAGGCATGAGCCATCTGGGCAGTTTAAATGGATATTACATATTAAAGATCACTTCTCAAAGTATACTCAGCTATACCCATTAAAGAGCAAGCATGCAGAGCTAATTGCAGAAGCTTTTGCACTCTTTATTGCAGCGTTCTTACCTCCAAATATTGTGCAAGCAGATAATGGAAAGGAATTTAAAGGAGCCCTACTTATCCTATTACGAAAGTATGGAATTCAGGTTATTAATGGAGCACCACGATCACCACAAACGCAAGGCTTAGTTAAGCAAGCTAATGGGGTTGTTAAACAAAAGATAAGAGCTTAGAAAGCAGACCACGGATCAGACTAATGGGTAGATGGGCTATTAGAGGTCACGCTAGCTATAAACACCCAAAAGCACTCTACAATTGGTTGTGCACCAGCAGAGCTGCTATTTCGAGAGCGCACATCATACGTTAATTGGCTTAATAGCCAAAAACGGAAGGATATGACTATTACGATTACTCAAGAAGACCCTACCCAAGCTCCAATATACGCCCTAAACTCCAGTCCACCAGCTCTAGCTAGCTCAAGAATTGATATTGAAATTCGCCAAGGGAATTCTCAAATCACAATGCGTATTAGCCCAGACGCCGGCTCAGAAATCAACCTACGGATTACACCACCAATTCGAAGCTCTCTAATTTGACGAATGGTTTGATATTGACGCCTACGAGCCCGAGCCTGAGTCTGAACCTGAGCTAGAGCCAGAGCCGGTGCTACAGCTGGAGCCTGGGTTGGAGCCGGAATCTGAGCTAGAGCGAAGACTCAATTCCCAGCTCCAAACTGGAGCTCCTGCACAAGTAGGAGTTCATACCCAGGACCAGCTCCAAGCAGCGCCTGAGCTCGGAATTCAGCTTCGGCGTGGGAGTAGGCCCCAGGTTCCAGCTTGGCCTATAACTGAGCTTCTACCTACCTCTGAGCTCCAAGCCCCACGCCGTGACCCTGTAATTGAACAGGCAGAAAAATTGACTCAAAAAGCTAGAGCTCAGATGATACGCAAGTACACAAAGAAGCATGATATTTAGCACTTTGATATTGGAGCAATAGTCTCCTTAAAGGTTCCAAGAGAAGATAGAACATCAACTGATAATAAGCGGCTATTTGCACGCATATTAGATGAGCCTTACCTTACTCTCATAGGTATAAGGCTGTAACCTTATCTAGTATTATTAAACGCCTTATTCCTACTAAAGAGCTAGGGGCTATAGAGCAAGCTCTATGGCCAGATATCATTATTCCTGATTCTACGAAGGAAGTTACACTTACGCTAGCTGCAAGAGAGGCTTCTACAAGTGCACGGGTAGGAGTATCATGTCAATGTAAAGGGGATTGCAATACAAAGCGATGTAGGTGCTATAAAGAGGATAGGCAGTGTAGCGTACACTGCCATAAAGACGATCATGATTGTGGAAACCTATCAGGTCTAGCTACTCGGACAGAAATAGCTCTAGTTGAGAGACCTAGGAGGAAGCGGGCTAGATCTGATACAGTTGGAAACACGGCTTAGACCAATATACTATTTCTACTTTTACTTGCTTTTCCTACAATTCGCGACTGGACTAGGCCAGTCGCGAACGCCGATATTCGTGGCTGGCCTAGGCTATTCGCGAATTCGATCTATTCGCGGGTGGACTGGAACATATATTAGGAGCATTATTCGCGTTTTGTATCAAGATCATAATATGCAAATGAACCTCGCCACTGATACTCCCTCGCTCCATACACTCCATACGATACACTGCCAACCTCGCGGGTGCAGGTGCAATAGAGGTCGCCAGTTCTACACTAATCACAAGTCTAACATAAGAACCACGAAATCGGCCGATGATATGTAAGCATCATCTTCAAGCTTGTTGCTCGAAATGCAATACTTCCCCCCATCACCTTCCCTCAAACTCCTAGGAATTCTCAACCGCTGGACGATACTTCCACTTAACAAAGTATTCTATCTCCCCTCTCCGTTCTCGCTTCTCGAGTAATTCCACACCAGAAAAGTTCCCTCGATAGATGCCTCAAAGTCTTTGACGAGAACCGAGCCTATGTCATTCCGTTTCCGCCATCTATTATCCTCAAGGTGGAAGCCGTCCGTTTCGTCACCCAGACCAAAATTTGCACACAAATATCACATACGGTTGCATTGTGGATCCAAAATCGTTCAAGAATTACTAATAAAAAGTGGGAGGATTGTTCGCGGATGTAGGTAATTGTACAACTCCGCCTGCACATAGTAGAAGTCAGTTCGGAGGACTAAAATGACTGCAGCATGGGTGCATAAGTAGGGTCGAAGCGTCACCCAACCCACACCTCGTTGGCGGTCCGTTACGTGTCAGAATAGCATAAATAGGACTAACATTCATCGTTCGAGATCCCCACGCACACATCCTCGTACGATAGTTATTGGCTGCATGTGTGTTGAGAGTGATTGATGGGGTACTGTAACGATGTACGGTTACGCTCGCGCTACATCCCACTGAGCCAAAAAGACTACAGTATTCCAGCTCGGCGGAATACGCGTAACACGCTATATATACTACGCACTGTAACGGTCGGCACCCCGTTACACCCAGCTACCCAGCTACCCTGCAAAGTCTCCGTCGCTGGATACATTCTACTGGAATAAGGGTCTCGCCCATTTCCATAAGTTATGACATTAATACATTACATAAAACCCAGACCCTATGGGAAACTGGGAATCACCCTGGTCGAGAAAATGACCAGGCTCTAATTGGCGCAAAAACTGTGCCCAAGGCTGGAGCCATCATGGAATCACGGTACAAAAACAACCCTCTCTTCCTTTTCTATTTAGAGGCTCCGAGTATGACAGTTTTCAATTCACATTAACAACTCCGAAATTGACAAGCTGGGCTACACATAATCAGTGCATCTAATCATCTCCTCGCGAGAACCTTTCCGATCAGGGTGCCGAATATTGTCTCTGGTCAATTTGAGGATCTCTGAATGCGAAGATTAGTCAACACTCTTTATCATGAACGGCTGGTATCATCAGGTGGTGACCAGCAGATCGCTGCTCTTTCAAATTGTGGGCCATTATCTCCGTCAGCTTATTACCACTCTCACTCATGGGCATAGATGGCAACCGGACGTGGGATCTGAGCCACAGTTGAATCCGCAACTGAGACGTAATGTTAGTTTCAGAGTGACGATGATTTACACCACGCCAACGTCGTCAATTTGTCCACGTGATCTTAACAGGACACTTTTGGTTCACCTGGAGAATATATCTAATGCCGAATAACTTACAATGCAAAAAAGGGCTTTAAAATCTACAAGAGACTTGAGATGCACGTGAACGCTGCTATCTCGTCAATAATCCATACTGTAAAGCGTCTCGATTTATTAGTAGGCAATCTTTGCCATGGGATATTTATCTGTTCGTGATGGTACTTTGGAGCAATAAATTGAGGGGGGTAATCGTGACCACCCATACGACTGGCTGGTAGCCACCAGATAAGAGATGAGTTCACTATAGTTAACAGTAACTACCATGACGATACGGCATTGGGTTATTTCAGAAAGCGATATCATTATCACTGCTGCTGAGCAATAGAGTTCCTTGGTTAGGCGAGAGACCAATCAGCTTGTGCATTACCTCAATCCTTCGGTCTTAACTATTTCTTCGACGTCTTTAAAAAGAGATCTACACAGGCAATTTTGCTATCATCGAGGGCAGCTACAACTAGAGCTACAGAATCATATTATAGCAGGTGGACGATTATCACTTACGACTAATGCTTGGACTGCTATAAATGGAACAGATCATGCTGCTGTTACTGTACACTGGATATCGAAAGATTGGGTCCAACATTCAAGAATCTTAGATGTGATAAATCTACTTGAACCTATTCATTCTGGCGAATACCTAGCTCAGCAATTACTCTCAGTTACAGATGATTTCAAAATTACATACGGAGTCTTTACTATTACAAGAGACAATGCATCAAACAATACAGCAATGCTCAACCAATACGAATCAATAGTAGCAGATATTCCAACGACAACAAATCAGCCATGGAGCTTTACTGTTAAAGATGGCGATGTACGATGTATGGCACATATCATAAATCTAGCTGTTCAAGCAGCTCTTACAACAATGAAAGCTGTACCATCGGAAGAGCTTGAGAGTTATCGAGTTCAGGAGGGTTTAGCTTATACACGGATTAATGCTATATATTCTGAAAAAGAAGAAGTTGTTGATGCTTTAACAAAGCTCCGGAAGCACATCTATGTGTTTAGGAATCGTCGAGGGTGGAGGGATAGTCTTCGTTCTCACGCAATAGCCACTGGAATCAAGCCTATTACTCTTACAATTGATATTCCAGTACGATGGAACTCGACATATCATATGCTTCAAAATGCATTATTAATGGAGGCACCAATTACAGCGCTTTGTGCATCACAGACTCTTGATATGAGCGTGCGCAATATCCAAATTTCTTCGAAAGAATGGGTATTACTTCTTTGAGATATTTAAGCGTATCTCAGAAAAGGTGCAAGCAGATGGTTATCCAACACTTAACTACTGTGTTCCATATTATCTACGACTAATGGATAAAATCAAGAAGATTAAGAAGACTGTGAAGCATACATCTATCAACGAAGCTTGTACTGCTGCATTTAACAAATTAGACGACTATTTCTCACTTGCAACAAGCCAACGGTCAAGCCATTCAACAGTTGCAACAATATGTGATCCTCGGTTCAATTTTAGTATATTTGACTTCTATTTGCCCAAAAGCTTTCATAACACAAGCAAAGAACGAGCAAGAGCACAGTTTGCAGCTTGTTATAACAAGTATAAAGCACGGGACAATGACATTCGAGCAGAGGAAATGGACGCTTTGCTTAATAACGAGGATGAGGATATGCGTCGAGAAGTAGACTCTGAGGATGAGATGTTTAAGCATCGAAAGCCTCTCCTTCAAGAAGTTGAATGGAGACGGTGGCTTAATGAGCCAGGAGTTGATAAGCCTGAGACTAATATCCTTAAATATTGGCAAGCAAAGCAGTATCAGTATCCAATAATTGCACAAATAGCCCGAGACTATTTAGCAATTCCAGCAACATCAGCAGCATCAGAACGGGTCTTTAGTCAAGGAGCTGACATTGTCACAAAGAAAAGGAATAGGCTATTGCCTTCAACAATTAGATATTTACTATGTCTACGGGATTGGGGGATAATTGTCGACGATGAGGATATTGAAGATACAAATGAAGATATAGATCAGGCATAGTTAAATTCCATAGTTTTCAGTATTCTATACACTCTATTTATGCCTCAAAGATTCGAATCATAACTCGAATCAGATTCGAATCATGATTCGGCGAATACTTCAAAAATATGAATGAATCGCCGAATCGCCGAATCGTATTCGGGAGGTGATTCGCCGCACACTGAATACAACACAATTGGTGCTTCAGTTTCGAAGGCTACTGCTTGAGCTTACCATTGAATAGCTTTGTAAAGTGTAGCCAACGCAACCAAACAAGAATTGCCACGATAAATATTACAGCGACGGACGACCACGCGTACTGTACCCATGGAGGTAGTAACGTAGTCCACAAGCGAGCTGATCACCCAAGCAAGCTGATCACTTAACCGCACATGGAATGCTTTTTAACTCGATTTGTCAACCACAACGCCATAAATCAATTAAACCTACTCTGAATAGTCTTGTCCAGATGATTCTATCTCTATTTGGCAAGTGCGCGCATTGTTCCCAGGCTTCCCGCACACTCCACAGCGCCGTTGGCGGGGTTGGCTGTGACAGACTACTACCATTTTCAGGCGTTTCCTGCTGTACCTGCCGCTTAACGTCCTTTTGGTCTTGTATATCCTCTGCGTCTTGTATACTAAGTGAGGCTCTAAGCCGTACACGTGTTTTTTTAGCCCTGCGACGTTTGCTAATAATGGAATTTGCCTCTCGCAGTTCAGTAACTTCAGCTTGGAGGAGGGCCATCCGAAGCATAATCCCACGTGCCCCCTTCGCAAATTGGTCGATTGCATTATAGATTGATGTTGGGGAGCTATTTTAATGCCTGGCAATTCGAGATTTAATAAATTCAGACTGCGAAGTGGCCTCAGTCAGGTTGTTTGGTGTCCTCGAAGCCCAAGGTAGGGTCTCCTGTATAGGTGGCCGGGAGGACGTTGGAGTCTGTAACTTCACATCTAGCTTTGAAATGACAATTTCTGGGTTAAAAGAGACAAGTCCAGCTTCCTTAAAACCTGGCTGAACATTACTTTCAGTCATGCTATTTTTGAATGCTTCGAAAAAGGCTGGGAGGAAGTCCTCTTTAGTAAT